>JAQFZP010000078.1:0-68457 GCA_034695745.1 Geophilus truncorum | reverse complement strand
ATCTACTCTTGAATTTCCTTCGCCAACTTGGTCAATTTCGACGCGTGTTCTTCGGCAGGTCCCACGAACTTCTCCTCATACAACGGATTAATATTCTGCAACTGTCCAATCCTCTTCTCGAGTTCATTCGTCGCATTTGTCAGTTCCTGTATCCAATCATTTATAATCTAAACAAAAGTCATCGCAAAGGAAAACAAGAAAAAAAACCCTCTTTGATCCCAGTTGCATTAAATGTAAACAGACCAGTAGAAACAGTGGTTAGTAATGGAAAAATTAATTAAATTTTACTTTCACTGGTCAAACCACTCACTTCTATGTTCTCAACCGCTTCGTTGTAATTATCATTGGCTTCGTTTAACAATTCTCCCGAGTCGTCTCTGTATTTTTCAATATCGTCGATCAAACTGTTGATTTTTGCGATCGTAGCCTAAGAAAATAAAAAATAAATAAAAAATAAAAATAAATTCCGCCATCTATTGCTGAAATTTTTAACTATCTACGTTTATTTTGTCGATTGTTTGTCTGTTGATTTTGTTCATATTCGCCGTTCTTTTGTTACTCGGTGTCACTTTTTCAGTTATTTGTTTAATCGTGTCTTCTATTTTTTCCTGCAAATCTGCGAATCGTTCCTGAGAGTCGAGAAGTCGAGTGTTGTTCAGCAAAAGTTGGTTGATTTTTTCTAACAATTTCTTCGCTTTGCTCAGTTCTGTCTGAACTCGTTTATTGTTCGAGGTGAAATCCCGTTTTTTAATCACGACTAGAATCTTCTCGGCTTCGCGCAGTGCGGTTTCTAGATTAATAGATGTGCCATTACCCAACCCGAAGTCCAAAAGACTCGTCATTAGATCTAAAAAAATACAAATATTCATTTTATTAATAAATGTTTTTTTATTTTAATTTTAAAAAATTATTTTTGATTAACCTGAAATTGTTTTATCAATTTTTAACATCCGATTTAATAGTTGCTGAGCCGAGTCTTTTTGAGTTGTGGCTTTCCTCAATACATTTATTGATTTTTTAGTTGATAATTCCATAGCCTAAGAAATAAATAAAAAAAAAAAAAAATGTTAAAAATTCGTTAAGTCAAGTGAACTGAACTGGTTTATTATAAATATTAGAATATAAATCTATTTATCACAAACAATAATTAATCGTCGCCTGATAATTTCCAGACACGTTAGATTCACATTCACTTGACCCTTAAATGCAGACTTTCTAAACCCTTTTTTCAACTTACTTTTATAAACAACAGATTCGTCTGTTCCTCGATATCCGACAGAATAAACATATCGAGTAATTTCTGAATCCTACGAATATTATCCTGATACCCGTCAATTTTCTCTTTTATATAAGTCGTTTCATTCTCCTGCGAAAACAAACGTGTCCAGGGTACAAGAATGACTCCGGTCAAATTCGTATCCTTAATTAGAGTGATCAAAACATCAACTTCATCCAAAAGTAATCCGACACATCCATCATCACACGCTATTAAATAAATTAAAAAAAAATTATAAAAATTAAAAACAGTTTTTACAAAAATTTACAAATTTTTTTTTTTTTTTACATTGGCATCCATAAGCGGTCAAAACGCTTCTTGGAGAACACTTCGAACAATCCCGTCCAATAATTCCCTCGAGGCACACACATTCACCCGTAACCGAGTCGCAACCGGGCCCGACCGATCCCCGCAGATCGCAATTACACGCGATGCATTTTCCGTCATCGATCAATGGATTTCCGTAATACCCGTGATCGCATCTCTCGCAATGTCTTCCCGCATACCCCTGGTGGCAGTTTGTGCAAATATAACCATCAAAGACGTCCATCATACACGTATCGCTAAAACTAAAAAAAAAAAAATTGAATTTTTAGATGAAAATACGTAATTACTGTGATAATATTATTGACTTATACTTGTTCTCTCTAGTTGGGCATGCGCATTGTTTGCAGGGACCAGTTACGGGGTCACCGTAGTAGCCTTTGACGCATTGGTCACAGTATGGACCTGCAGTGTTATCTGCACAATTCTGGCAATGACCGGTTTCCTTGTCGCAGATTGTGCTTCTTCCGTTGCATTGGCAGGGAACTGAGTAACCAACTAAATCCAAGTCGTCTTTGCTGTCAAGGAAGTTAGGTTTTCGTTTCCGGAAGTAACCAGATGCTGGATCCTGAAATAATAAATAAAAAAGTGAAAAACAGATCATTTTAAAGTGATAGTGTCACAATTTTTTCCCAAAATCCAATTAACTAACACCATCTGTTGTCAGATTTTAAATAAATTTCTGCAAAAAATTAAATTTCATGAATTAAACTAAACATTTTTAACATTTTTTTTATATATAAACTAAAAAAGATTCATGACATCATGACACTACAATATCACTTCAAATAGTCAAAAATAAATAAATTTCAAATTTTTCCAACCTGACACGAAGTTCCCATGTATTCTTCAGGACATTCACATATTTCGACACCGATCGCAGCAGTTGGACTTTGCTTGCTTGGATGAACTGCTGTGTCCATTGTTACATTAGACAGTCTTGATTTTTTTTTTTTAAATTATAAAATTATTTACATTTTTTTACACAACAATTTTACTCATGTACTTACTTCGAAAAGTGGAAACTAATACTTATGGTACCACGAACAAAAATATATTGTACATTCTGTAAGGCCACCATCATTGTTTCACGGGACACTAAACTCTCAGGGCTAGTTTTCAGTCTCCAATAATTCTTAAAAAAAAAATAAAAATAAAAATTATAAATTATAAATTATAAATAATTTTTTTTTTTTTTTTTTTTAATTTAAAAAATTACTTCGTGTAATGGCACAACGTAATGGCCATCTGGTGGCAATAAATCAATGTAATGTTCAAGAACGATTCGAAAATTCCCTTGCATTTGCACAACTGGATATGAATTCAGAACAGATGTAAACAGCTGATGTCCGTTTTCAACTTCAATTGAAAAGGACAAACGACCGTTGTAGGACAAAACCTTTAGAAAATTAAAAAAAAAAAAATGTTAATTTTCTAAAATTATCTGTAAAAAAAAATTATCACCTTATCACCCAAAAACCATTCTGGTAATTGCCAATACAATGGTGTGCTGAGAACGTGTTGCAATCCAATGGTAACAGGTGGCCCTGAAGAGGGCAAAATAAATAAACCGTTGGTTTGATTCAAAGTCGTATGTCCATATTTCGTGTAGACAACTTGCTCCTGCGCAGAAGATATCTAGAAAAAAATTACAAATATAAATTAAATTTAGAAAATTTTTTTATGATTATCTTTTCGTTCTAAGTCACCTGTTGCCAGATGTAATTGCTCTGATTGCATTTAGACGATTTCCCAAAGCAGAAACAATCAAAACATCCTTTAGGATGTGATGAAAGTAGACCAAAAGTGCCGTCTTTACATTTCTTGCATTTCTTCCCTTCAACATTTTCCTAAAGAAGAAGAAAATAAAAATAATTTGAAAATTTCCAATTTTGTTTTTTTAAATTTATTTTAAAGATTAAGTGAACTGAACTCGTTGATTATTAAATGTGAATCTACAAATAGTAAAAATGTTTTTTAACACAAGTTTTGTAAAAAACGAAAATGTGTCTGAATGGGGCCAAAATGCATCCGAATAAGGCCAAAACTGATCAAAACAGGCCATAACGCATCTGAATGGGGCCAAAACTCGTCACAATGGGCCAAAATGCGTCTGAACGGGGCCAAAACGTGTCTGAAAGGGGCCAAAATGTGTCTGTATGGGGCCAAAATGTGTCTGAATGAGGCCAAAACTGATCACAATGGGCCAAAACTATTCTGAATGGGACCAAAATGTGTCTGAATGGGGCCAAAACTGATCACAATGGGCCAAAACGCATCCGAATGAGGCCAAAACTGATCACAACGGGCCAAAATGTCTCTGAATGGGACCATCGCAAAAAGTGAATGTCAAAAGAAAAATAGATTCTAAAATTCTGAGATTGTGACGCACGGAAACCCTGCTCGAGAGAATTTCAGAACTAAATCCTGGATCAGTCGTTGAAAAAAAACAAAAGCATCGCGAGCATGTTACAGGGGCAGCAGACTTTATGACGTCATAAATCTCAATTATTGTTTGTAATGAGTAGATTCATATTTAATAATGAACCACTTCAGTTCACTTGACCTTTAAATGACTTACTTTGCACGGACACTGTCCCGAATTATCGCATTCACAATCGCTAATCGCCGCATGACATTTCTCAGTTTGAGTCCCCTCTTCGTGACACCGGCATTTCTTGCAATGTGGGAAATCGAAATATCCCACTTTACATTTATCGCACTTATGTCCTTCGTAGCCATCGAAACAAATACATCGTCCAATCACACTATCGCACTGTTGCCTCATCGATCCCTTCTCATTACACTCGCATTCCTTGCAGCCCTCTAACGGATCGTAACCCCAACTATTCGGTTTACATCTCTCGCAAGCATTTCCCTCTGTATTCGCTGGACACACGCATTCACCGGTCAGCGGATGGCATAAATGACCAGGAGCATCACAAGGATCACATTCTAAAACGAAAATATCAATTAAAATACTTAATACTTAACTTCATATTTTTTATCTTACTTTTGCACCCGTGCGGGGAAAACCCGAAATACCCCGGTAAACAATGATTGCAAACACGTCCACCGACCCCTTGTTTGCACCGACAGTGACCGGTTCGCTGATCGCACTCGCTGTCCCACGACCCGATCGTGTTGCACCCGCATTCTTCACATCCACCGCCAGAGATCAAGTTCCAGTGTCCACTTTGGCATTGGTTGCACGTGCGGCCTCGGACAAACGGTTTACACTGACAAAAACCACTCACAAAGTCACATGTGGAAGTGACGGATCCGTGTTCGTTGCAACTGCATCCTTTTATTCAAAAAAAAAATTTTTTTAAATTAAAAAAATGAATTATATTTTTATTTATTCGTCTTACTTGTACAGCCGGAAGCTGAAAATCCGTAATATTCTTCTAAACACGAGTCGCATTTCGCACCAAAAACTCCAATTTTACACTCGCATTGACCGGATATTGAATCGCAGCGAAGCGAAGATGAGCCCACATCGTTGCATTCACACGGTAAACATCCTTGATCGATACCGCCAAAACCATCCTATAAATAACAAAATGTAAAAATTAATTCAATTTTTTTTTTTAAATTAAATTTAATAATTACAGCGCAGTGATCGCAGTTTAATCCAACGTAATTATGTTTACACTGGCATTGACCGGAAGTCTTATCGCAGTCTTCAGTCACGGAACCGATCGGATTGCATTCGCACACTTGAAAATAAAATATATTAATTTCAAGTTAAATATACGAATTATAAAAATTTACTTCGGCAATCTCTCGCCAGTGGATTTCCGTAGAATTTATCTTTGCATTCCTCGCATCTCCAACCGGTCGTGTCTCCAAGGCACTTCCCGCACTGACCGGTCAAAGAGTCACAGTTTCCTTTTACTGTAATGTTGATATTGTTGCTACAGTCGCATGGTTGGCAGTAGTTTCCAGGAACCAAAGGGTTGCCGAAGTAGTTATCGGCACAACTGTGAAGAAAAAAAAGAAAAAATTGTGTTAAATTAATTTAAAATTTTTCTTTTTAAATTTATTTTACTTTTGGCATTTATCGCCTGCGAATCCTTCGGGACAACAGTCGCAAACGTAATCTAGTGGTGTTTGGTCATTTCTGAGGACACAGGTTGGACTAAAGTTGTTTCTGGGGTCTTCTAGAGGACAAGCGCATCGTTGACAATCCAATGGAGTTCCAATTTTGGGGTTGCCATAAAAACCGGGAAGACAAAACTCGCAATGTCTACCGCGAGTGTTATGTTGACATGTCTAAAGAAATAAAAATAAAAGTTTTAGATTTAAATTTTTTAACTTTTAAAAATTGAATTAAAGTGATAGTGTCAAGAAATTTTTTTGTTTTTCAAATTTTGGTGAAAGTCAAATCTTCACCAAAATTTAAGACTCATAAATTTTATTTTTTTTTTAAATATATCTTGTTTATATGTCTAATCAACACTATCTGTTATTTAATTTTTAAGTAGACGCTGACTGCTATTACGTCACGACCAAGAATAAGTCGATACTTCCTTTTCAAACCAAAAGAACATTTAACTTACAAATTTTAAATAAACTTCTGCAAAAATTAAATTTCATGAATAAAATTATACATTTTTTAACATTCTTTATCACATAAAATAAAATAAAAATTCATGACACTATCACTTTAAATTTTGTTATACTCACATGACATTCTCCTGTAAATGGATCACAAGATGCAGCGTGATTGTTGCAATCGCACTTCCGGCATTCACCACCAAAAACTGTATTATTAATCCGTCTATAACCAGGAAGACAATGCTAAATTTAAAAAATAAATAAAAATAAAAATAAATTCCAAATATAAACCACAACTCTCAAAAATTCCGTACTTCACAGGAAAGTCCAGAATACCCTGCCGGACACCGACAGTTTTCAACACTGTTTAACTTCCGGGTCCCAATCGAGTTCGTGGATCCGACTTCCATCACCACAGAAAGTAATCTGAACAAAACATTTTTATTATGAAATTTTCTAAAATGTATTACAGTATAATGATTTTTGACTCACGAGCCTTCGATTTGGTCTGTATGATATTTAGCTCTAATTAACATCCTGTCAACATTATACAGAATTTTCATGAAATCGTTATGAGAAACTCCATTTCCAATCCAACCCTTTTTGCCCCATTTCAACTTCGATATGCCCTCTGGTGTTAAGTGAAACCATTCGTGTTCCATCAAAAGCACATCTTTGGTCGTATTTTGGCTCGTGCTCATCATTTGATGCACTCTGGCTTGACTCGCAATTAATATTCCAGAACCCTGAAATTAAAAACAAAATTTTGTAAAAAATTATTTTATCCTTGTTTTATTTATTAATTTTTTAATGCTAGGCTTATTTAATTGTTAATTAAGTATACTAATGACCTCAATAAATAACTTTTTACTTCACCTTTGGATGAATTAATTAAAAAAGAAACGGGAGGGGAAAAAATAAGCAATGTTCTCAACTCAATTTATGGCCTCAGCCAAACACTGGCCAATAAATTGCAGGTAAGACATTGCTTATAAATTAACCCCTCACTTTTTAACCTCCCTTCCCATCTTGTGTTTTACTTTTTAAGAAAAAGTTTTAAAATTTTTTTTTTTTAAATTAATTTATACAAAAAAAAAAAAAAATAAAAAACAAGTGAACAGAACTAGTTTATTATTAAATATGAATCTACTCAATCATAAACAATAATTAATCGTCGCCGAATGATTTTCAGACATGTTAAAATTTGTAAAAACAGATCGCAAAAAGTGAATGTAAAAAAAAAAAAAAAGAATTCACGACGTCACAAAGTTTGCTGCCCCTGTAGCGGAAATTGCCCGCAATGCTTTCGTTTTTTTTCAGCGATTGATCCAGGATTTAGTCCCGAAATTCTCTCGAGCAGGGTTTTCGTGCGTCACGAACTCAGAATTCTCAGAATCCATTTTTCTCTTGACATTCACTAACTGCGATCTTTTTTTTAATCAAAATTTAACGAGTCAAAAAGTTATTTGGTGAAGATTAATTACTGTTTGTGATGTGTAGATTCACATTTAATAATAAACCAGTTTCAGTTTACCTGACCTTTAAATAAAACAAGATTCAAATTTAAGATAATTTCTATTTCTAAATTTTTAATAATTTTAATACTCATTATTACAAACCCCTATTATGATATCTGGACCATGTGTGTGGCGACCGGCCGAATCGCCTCTTGCTTTGACCCAACTGATGGAAAAGCTGAGTTTAGTTCCAAAAGCAGTTAACTAGAAAATATAAAAAAATTAATTTTGTTATTTTTATTTTATTTTTATTTTTTTATTTGGAAAATAATTAATTACTTTGTTGCCTAGATACTCCTTTGGTGCCAACCAGTAATAAAGTTCTAAACCACCCATGTCGTCATTGGCAATTGTGAAGTAACCACTTTCTTCGTACGGACGAGTTACTCGTTTGCTGTTTATGTCTGATACGAACCAACCTCGACTAAAAGGAACCTAAAATAAATTTAAGTATGAGAAATTTCAGATTTAAAAAAAAAAAGTTTTTAAGCTGAAGAAATTTTCAGTAAAAAAAATAAAAATTTGAAAAACCATAAACTAAACTTGTAATTTGTAGAAAATAAATTTAAATTTAGAGAGGAAAATTACAAAAAATTAAAAAACAATAAATTATACAGCAATTACTTCAGTGATAAAATTTCTTTCATCTTCAATTACGGTATTAAAAGTTTTTTGTTTTTTTTTAAATATAAATTTTATCTCTTGGCACGATAAATGCAATAATCACATTTAGAAGAAATTTATTGATCAACTTCGTGCTCTACGTAAACAAACTCAAGAAATAACTTAGCATTAAAATTCCTGATAAAATAAAAAAAATTTTCCAAAACAAATTTTCTTATTTTTAGTAGGGTTTAAAAAATTAAAAAAAAATACCGTTTCAGCCACAACATAATCGCTGCTTTCACACTGATTAGTGACTCCAAAACAGAAACACGGAGTGCATCCATAAATATTTTCTTGTTGCAAATTAAAAAATCCCGGTTTGCACATATCACAACGCGCTCCTTCCACATTTTCCTATTTAAAAAAAAAAAAAAAAAAATGTAAAACTTGAAAAAAAAAAAAAAAAAAAAAATTTTCAGTTTTTAATTTTTTTTTTTACCTTACAAATACAATCCCCTTCACATTCCGTCTGTTTAGTCCCCGCGAACTCACACGGACAAGGCTCGCAAGCTGGGTAATGTCGATAACCTTTATCGCATCGGTCACAGTTGGCCCCGGCGAACCCCGGTCGGCAAATGCAATCACCTGGTATCTGTAACTCAACTTGTTGTCACCATATCCAATTGGCGTAACAAATTTCCCCGACCTACCAGACTATTTTCAACGTGGGAGTCGTCTTTAATGCAGTGTCCCATTGTGCCTGCACCTGTACACTTACATGGAATGCACGGCTCAATTGCGTCACGAGAAACGCCTAACGGTCTGTAATAACTGTCGACGCATTGTTCGCAGTTAATCCCAGTTGTAAAATGCTAAAGAAATTAAAAATGACATAAAAAAAAATTTTTTTTTTAATTTTTTTTTGGGTTTACTTTGCAGTTTTTGCACACGCCGCCGCCATCATATCGTCCTTCAATGTTCAAACTTTGTCGTCTATCAGCAACGTCGCTGTCGTAGAAACACTCATTGGCGTGGCCGAAACATTGGCATTCTTTCAAGAAATATTTTTTTGAAGTTTTAATTTGGTAAATTTAAATTTTTGAATGTGTTTTCTAACGTTCGCAAATTCCTGCAGCAATTGTGGTGCCCGATGTCCACTGTTTTTGGTTGTATAATGGACAGCAATGCTCGCAAGAGTCACCGCATGTGTTGTGAATGCAACGGCATTTCATCCGCTGTAAGGTAAAATAAATTTAAAAAAATTAAAATGTTAAATTTGTTAACTTAGCAATATTTAACTTACACCTGTCACTGGGTCTTCGGGACAGTCGCTCGCATGACCGAAGCACAAGCAATGGCCGCCGATGGAAATGTCTTTTATAGAATAAAAATACTGCAAGAAAGAAACTTTTATCTTAGTTTTTATGAGAATTCAACAAGATAAATTCGTATTTGCATCTGGAGGAAGTTAAAACTGAGTTAAAACTAGTTGAAAAACGTTTGATGAGTTTTCTACAGTAAGTGGCGCTTATAATAAAGTCTATATGGTAAAATTTAGTACTAAATTAAAAAGTTTTTCCAATTTTTTTTTATTAAAAAATAAATAAATAATGGCTCCAGATGAAATTCAAATTCTGAATTTTGCAATAGCAAGGGTTTTGTTACTAACAAAAACATCACAAAATGCAAAAATAAAATACAAATGCAACAACACAATAAATAATAAAAGGAGGGAACCGCAATACGAACATATTGGCTTACTCGACGAGTGACAGATTTGTCAACTGAATCACTGGTGGACAATGACATGAGATCCGCGTGTAACGTTCGAATCCGTTGTAAACGGAGTCTCACGTAACGAGCGGCAGTAAATTCCTATAGGGCATTAATGGAAATGATGAGCCATTTGTCATTTTAACGTCTTTTGTTGTCATTTATTTACCCTTAATTTACTTGACGGTCCACTGACTCCTGGTCTTCCGTTGACTAATGAGGTATGAATCTGAATTCGCAAAAAATTATTTATTGGCATAAATTATTTCTTAGTTTTACTTTTTTTTTTTTGAAGAAAAAAATGTGCAAAAAGTACTGTTTTTATGGGAAAAAAAGTTTTATAATTGACATTGCCCATAGTATTAAAATTTTTATTAAGTATAAGAAAATATAAAATTTTATCCATAGATGGCGGTGTGCTTTAAACACAACGTATTTCTTTACCAAAAATCACCAGTGGCATTCAATATTTTTAAAACTTTTGTAGTTTTTGGAAAATAGTTTTTCTTCACATTTGTGTTTCAAAAACTATTTTTAAAACCACAAAAACTTCAAAAACAACTAAGACATTGAATGCCACTATTGCCCTTTTGCCACGAATTTCATTCAAAGTATTAATTTTTTGTTAACGAATGAGTACCACCTTGTGACAATTATTGCAATTTCCACTATATTGTTGTCATATATTGTCACCATGTTTACCAGCCTGAAGTTATTAACTCAATCAAAATAATATTTTAGTTGCAAAAGTGGTCAAATTGGCGCTGGATCATGACTCAAACGTGGCACCAGCCAAACAAATGTGTTTATCTTTCACCTCTCTCTCTCTAGTCTTACTATTAATAACTCACAACATCACTTTTAATAAATTTTATAATTTATAACTCTAATTTAGCAAAAATAATAAAAAATATCTTACCTCGCCGTTTTCCAGCGGCATCAACTTGGAGTATGAAGAAGTACAAATCACTTCATCATCACTCACATATCGTGGATTGCCAACTGTTGGATTGATTCCATAAGCATCTCTGCACTCAGCATCAGTGATGGCATAGTATTGCCATGGGCTGAAAGTCACACCATCGACTGATTTCTCCAAGATCCAATTCCCAGGTCTGGGGGAATTGGCTGCTTTCATAATCACATAAGCAACTTGAAAAACCTAAAATAAAATATGATTCAAAAATGATTTGTCACTTGTGAAATAAAAATAAATAACTAAATAAAACTCCATTAAGAAGCAAAGTATATTTGAGTTACAAGAGAATGATTCACTGCAGCCATAAATTTCTATTTATTTCAATAACAGGAGAAATATAAGCTGCTGCTGCAACAGGAAGTAACAATCTTTAAGTATTAAAAGCCCCCATATTCCAAAAGGGCATCAAGTTTTATAGCAAAGGGCATCAGATATGCAAACTAATTGGATTTTTTGCTGTGCATAGTAGCAATTTACTACTAGATGGAAATCACAAGTGAAATTGGATGTGGAATAGGAACTTTGATGTCTTTAAAGTAAAAGTAAGTATTAAATGTAGAAAAAATAAAAATTAAGATAAAGTTGTGATATGTGAACCTGGGTGTTTTTTGTGAATTTACACCCCCTATAATTTACTAAATTAAAGATGACATGTAAGTGATTCTTGTTAGTATATAAATTAAGAAAAGTGATTTTTATTTGTCACATTTAGTTTCTCATAATGTGCAATTAAAAATGAAGGAAAAATGTTGCAAAATACACAATTCCTTCATTTTTAATTACAGACTTTACCACCAGGGATATGAATCCACAGTTGTCTAGACATACAGGTCTAGACTGATTATTTATAACTTGTTAAAGTCAAAATCTGAAATAGTAAAATTGCCATTTGTCAAATGAATGACATCACTTGATGACTACAAACTGGCTTTGTGTCAATCTCAATCCCCTTCAACACAAACACATTTGTTTATTTAATTTTCCATACTGTTTTCTCTAGTGCAATTTGTCTCACAGCAAAAACCCCCCTTTATAAAAAAACCCTCTTTTAATAATTCCTAATTTACATCCCAACATTTTCCCCATTTAAAGATAAATCCCAGCAGATAAAAAGACTATTTCTGTGTCACTAGACTCTAATCTCAGTTTAATTAGACTTGGATTCAACTTGCCAAGAGTACATTACACTTTAAATCAGTTTTTACTTCACTGCACAACACCTGGTTGCCATTTCTTTTTCTCTATTTTTTTTACCCCCATTCAAAAGAGGGGGATGGATAAATCCAGAAGTTGTTTTTTTCTCTTATTTTCCTTGCTTGTGTTTGTGTGCACAGTTGTAGGATTGTTTTACCCCAACTTGTTCCTTTTTTGGAGCTTCTTTTCAAAGTCTTAATGAGCTCATAAGTCAGCTGCATGACACTCCTACTCAATTAAGATAAAGTGAGCTACTCAAGAACTGTATAAAACCAGACTTGTGCAATTGTTGACAGGAAAGAAGAACAGGAAAACAATTTAAAAATAACCAACACCAACAGGTAAATAGATGGATTTTATTTTTTATCTTGTGGGAATGAAATAAAAAATTGCTCAAACCACAAATTTTGTGATTTTTGTGTCAAGTGCTGTACTTAGTTTAATCTCTAAATTTATTTCCCCAACTATTCATTCTTTTAAAAAAAAATTTCTAGGTTTTAGTGTTTGCAAGTATAGTCAAAAAGAAATAAATTTTTTTTATAACACTTTAAAGGCCAACTTTTTTTTTTTTTAAGTTTGAGCTTTACAAGTCCTCTAGTGATGAAATGTGACACTTGCTAATCTCGATTCAAGAGGTACTTTCGCTCGCTACGTGTCGTGAAGTGAAAGCAGTTGTAGATAAGAGGAGATAATTTAGATGTAAATAAATAGAAAGGGAATTTTAGTTTGGAAATTGAAAATAGTCAATTTCTGTCATTTTTATACCTATGTAAAGTGAAGTAAATCAACTTGTTATTGGCTTTCCTGCATTTTTGAAGTTTATACAGTATTCTTATTTTCAGCTATTAGGAGTTTAAATCCACACTCCACACCTGGCTTTCTTTGACTTAATGGCACTTGGCATTATGGAAAGAACAATTACAAAACAAATGTTACTCCATAAAATTTAAGTTTAGTTGAAAAACAGCCATTTGAAACCAGGAAGTTTTGCCTTGTGTTTTTAATCTAAGAATTATTTAAGACTTTGATACAGCATAAGCAATGTTGCAATTGGCCAGTCACGTGTTATAATGTCATCAGACATTTTCAAAATATAGTATTTTTACAGTTATTATTATTCAGTTGAACCAAGCTGAGAATAGAATGCTTAATCCTATTCATCAATTAAGCAAAGACAGCTCTAAACTTTTGTTAAAATTAGAACTAAATCAATTACTCATTCTAACCCACATATGCCCAAGTTATTTTTTATAACTACTATTTTTTTTCATAAATTTATATTTAAAATAGTATAAAATAACATGTTATCAAAATAAAAAATTACAGTGTCAGGAACAGATTGTTTCACGCTGTCC
Organism: Geophilus truncorum; assembly: GCA_034695745.1. NCBI lineage: Eukaryota > Metazoa > Arthropoda > Chilopoda > Geophilomorpha > Geophilidae > Geophilus > Geophilus truncorum. The sequence goes on along the minus strand of JAQFZP010000078.1, from coordinate 54,873 downwards.
TTTATTTGGAACACCACACAAGATAAACTTCATGATTTTCTAAAGCAACTGAAGTCAGCCGAGAAACAGTATCACATTTCATTGAATCAAGTACTGTAATCAACATACGGTGGGACTCGTTTATAACGTTTCTTAAGGGACCGGCTTGAAAATAACTTTATAACCGAGTTGACGTTATAACCAGATAACTTAGTATAACGCTTATATAGTCGGGGAAACAAAAAAGTTACGTTATAACAGGGTTTAACAAAGTATCACGCTATAACCGAGTACGTTATAAACGGGTTCCACTGTATAGCAATGTAAAATTCAATTGTTACACAAAGAACGATTTGAGCCACAGCATCAGATGGCTCAGGCGTACTTGTATCTTAACTTAAAATGTTTACTTTTAACAAAAATAATCCTAATCTTCAGCTTGAAAGCAAATTCTCGTGCTTAAAATTATTGGTAAATCGAACCCATTGAATTTGCATAAATTGCCTCAAAAATCCAAGAATTAGTGCAAACTTTGAGCTTTAAATAGATAAAATCAATGCGCAAAATGACTTTAGAAAAATCTTTTATTTAATTTGTAAATTTCACATATTTTCTTATCTGAAAAGATGTATGCTTTCCTTTGAAGAAATAAGATAACTTTTTCCAATAACATTTAAAATTATAAATATTTTCATCTTAACATCATTTGCATCATTTCACATTTTCCTTAAGACATTTCTTTGACCTGCTTCTGTTTAACCTTTTATTGTCATCTACCTGCCTCTGACCCTAATAGTCTCAAACAGAGCAGTAGAATAATTTTGTTTATACAAGTCATTTGTCATTTTCTTGCACTGTAACTTCCTTTAGTCTCTTATAAAAAGAAATAACAAAAGATCAACAGTTTCTTACCTGCTTCAAGTCTAGGGTTATTGTGACCCATTCGTACTTTTTCCCATTTTGAAGCGTGGGACTCTGCCACCAGTTGGGCGTTCCATCAATGGCGTTGGAAATGTCATGTCTTTTCCGTGAGTCGTGACTTCTACTGTCACATACCCCGCATTGAGGTTCTCTAATATAAAAAATTTTTAAAATTATTAGATGCATTCAATTTCAAAAAATAAGTGATTTTAAGTCATTTAGTTGTCTGAATTAATGCCATAAAAATTTTAAAGGCCAAGTGAACTGAACTGGTTTATTAATACGTTAAATTTTGTAAAAAGAAACGATCGCAAACAGTGAATGGTCAAGAAAAAAATGGAGTATGGAAATTCTGAGTTTGTGATGCACGGAATCCCTGCTCGAGAGAATATCGAGACTAAATCCTGGATCAGTCGCTGAAAAACAATTAAAGCATTGCGGGCAAGTCCTGCTACAGAAGCAGCAGACTTCGTAACGTAACACATCGCGGCAGTTCCCATAATCCATTTTCCTTTTGACATTCACTTTTCGCGATCAGTTTTTACAAATGTTAACGTGTCTGAAAATCATTTGGCGACGATTAATTATTGTTTGTAATGAGTAGATTCATATTTAACAATAAACCAGTTCAGTTCACTTGACCCTTAAAACATAAGTCGCTCCAAAATTTCACTTTTTTTTTCTAAAATTTCTTTTTGTCTTACCTCAAAATGACATGTTCCACTAATTTACAAAACTCCTCAGCTCCATCTTGACCACAAGTGGCATTAGAACTAATGTTAGCTGATGTTGCTAAATTGAGGGTTGGTGGGAAAACACCCTTTAACACATCGAAATGTCCATTTTTGTTGTTCAAGTTGTAATATGGCTCTGAAATAGAAATAAATATTTTTATTTTTTTTAAGATTTAAAAAATCAATTTAAAAGTTTGAAATTCAATTTAATTTTAGATGAGGTTTTTTAAATCCACTTTTGTTGCAGCTTTCAATTAAAGCTTAGCACATCAGCAGCATAAAAATCAATTTCCCATTATTTTCTCATATTTAAACTTTCCATGATTCAAGTTCTTTCTATTTGTAGTCAACAAACTCATTTTCCCTTCTTTTTCATGTCTGGTTCAGAATTATACATGACAAATCGCATGTTCTCTGCTATAAATTTAAACCATAAATCCTTGCAAGTAAAGTTGTCATATTTTATGGTGGTTTAAACAAAATTTAAAATAACTTAATTTGGTATTCAAGTGTTGGCAAATGAAAACAATGGCAAATTTGTAATAATTAAAAATTGCCAATGTTGTATTGTATTTAATTGAAAACAACTATGAAAAACTTATTCTTAAAACTTCAGAATGTTCATGTTTACTACTAAAAGTGGCATTGTTTCAAATAATGACATTTTTAAAACCACAATTTCCCACTTTTTAAAAGCCATTTTTACAATTATTATAAAAACTACATAGTTACAAATCAAATAATTTATGTAACTGTTTCCACATCTTCAACAATCCTATTTATCTTTAATATTCAACAGCTGTAAAACTGGGTGTGGTCACTCTTTCTTTGAAGAATGCACTGAAAAAACAGAACAGGTATAAAAATAATGATGGATAACTCTCCCTCTTCCATTATTGTATAAAATAAATGTAATGGACTTGTCATTTTCAGTGGTTTAGACATTATTTTTCATGGTTTGCAAAAAAAAAAAGTAATTTGCTATTAGTCTTGGAAAATGGTGTCCTTAATGTGTTTTTTTTTTTGTTTTTTTTTAAGTTTTTTTAAGTTTTTTTAAGTTTTTTATTTAATTTTAATTTCAAAGAAATGTAATTGGCTGAGTGGGTTTTAAAAAAAGGACTTACTTAATTGGTTCTGCATTAAAGTTTAATTAAATGTAAAAAAAAATTGAATTTGATGAGAAAGAAGAAAACCCTAAGAGTTCTTAAGAGAGAAATGTGCAGTTAAAAATAATTGATTTTGCTTTTTAATAATGTAGACTTGAGATTTTCCAAATACTTGAACACCTCAAGAAAAATTCCCCAGTTTTAATTTTACATTTTGCTTAAAAAAAATTATTTTTTTTTGGGTAAAGTTTATTGTGTTTATAAATACAACTTACCTTGTGATAAGCTTAGTATTTATGATAGCAGGATAATAAATCACATGCAGTGGCAGTTTGGAGATAAAAATGGTTGGCATTTAAAAAAAATTGTAAAAATTGTAAAAATGGGAATTTTCAGTCAAGAAATATTTTTGAGATTTAAAATTAGATGTTTTATGCAGGGAAGTCGATATTACAATCTTTTCAATAGGTAACATCAAATATTTAAAGAATTCTTTTGGCAGATTATATTAAAAACTTGAAATACCAGTAATGTACAATTTTAGTATTATTTAGTACAAAATTACGTATTTTATTATGTTTTTTAATTCTGAAATACTAAATTTGTATATTTTTTGTGTCAACTAATGAATTTATCATTAACCAATATTTTATCATCAAATAACCCTACATACTGAAGATTTGGTTTTTTTAGATCAATAGCTTATTTTCTATCAAAAATTACAATTTGTAATGTCTAATTCAGAGTTGCACCAACAAAAGTAAAAATTTAAGTTGAATTTAACAATACTACCTTAACTTTTGTTAGTGCAACCAGCCTTAAGTTACACAGCTGCATTTCAAAGTTAACTCTTTAAGGTAGGTTTCCACCTGTAATTAACATTTTGAAGCTTAAAGTAACTTGAGATACAGTACCATTAGAAATAAAATAACCAATGAAGTTAAAGACTGCCATCTTTGATTGGCCGAATAAGAAATCAAAGTTATTGCTTAATTCAAAACAGTTTTGAATTTCAAAAAATGTAATTTTACATCCCACAATGCACCTTAATTGTTAATTACTATTCATAATCTCTCTAAAATTATGTACTAATTTCATACTCTAAAAACTTCTAATTTTCTCCAAATTACATTTGCCAGCATGACAATTGTCTTTTTTTTCCTTCCACAAGTTTATTTTCATCTCTGGCTTCCTCAGCCATTCAAATAAAAGTCACAGGAAGTCAAATTAACACTCCATTCCCGCCCAAATTGAGTGCCAGATTGGAATCAGTGCAAGATTTGATGGAAAATACCAGGTACATTGGTCTAATACAACTTTCAACTCACTCTCCTTAGAATTCATTTGCCCTCTTTCTCCCATTAATTATCCTCCAGCAAAGACCTGCCGCCATATTTAAACCACTAAAGGAGGAACCAAGAGCCCAATTTTCTCCGAGGGGGGTCTTTAAACTTGGTCCTTCTTCTCAAGTTTGATGTTTGGAGGTTCAACTCACATTTCGACAAGTAATTACAGCAACAAATAATAAAAGAAGCCCTACAATAAAAAAAAAAAAAAAAAAAAATCAATTCTATTAAAAGCTATTATTATTTTTAATGCTGATTGAACCTATAATTTACAAAAATAAGAGATATTCGTAAATTTATTGAATAAAATTGTCTAAACTTTAGTTTAAGCATAAAAATGTCACAGATTATAATTCAACAGCATTTAACAGGATAAAACAGTAAAAATGATTTTTGTTACATCCTAGAAAGTGTGACATCACACCTATACTCTTCTACTTGTAAAGCTTGATTGTGATTGGTTGTTGTTTGTAAAACAAGTGTAGTCTAAGCTTACACACCCACACAGCTGACATGTGAGATTGCATTCTTTCAGCTGCTGCTGTTGCAAATAAGGCTAATATGAAGAAAAGTGTAAACAAACTTTAAAACTATTGACAGTATACTATATTTACAGTTATTTGAACTGTTTTATTATGAATTTAAATCTTTTTTTCTGGTATAAGTCGAACCCATAAAAGATGAAATAGACAAGAAAAATTGTCTTATTATAAAAAATTTGTAATATTATGTATAAATTAAAATAGAGTTCTCAGCCTCGTATTAGTTTTCCAATAATTTCATTACCATATCCCATTTTCAGTAATAGAAAAAAATTGACAGTAATATGAAAAGAAAGAATTTTTTTAAAATCTCATTTTTAAATTGCATTGCGGGAAAATGGATATTAAAAAGATTAAAAGTTAATGTTTTATGTTTATGTGAGATGCGGGGTCGCTGCCTTCATTTCTCTTCGCACACGCAATAGTTTTAAAGATTTCATGTCGCCCATGTGGCTTAATTGCAAGGAAGCGGAACAGGAGATGAGTAGGAACTGCAATGTGACTTAAGATGACGAGGAAGTTAAAGGATACAAAAAACGGAAATTAATAAAACGAGAAGGAAAGGAAACATTTAAATGAAATGACACATTATGCACTAATTAATGAGGGTAATTACTTCTAAAAACCTTAAATTCTGTAAAATGTATTGTAAAAATACACTTATATTATACACTTTTTACGCTATAAAACACTTTAGCACTCATTTTTATCCCTTAAGTCTCCATAATGTGTTTTTCAACACTTAAAAATCCCAAAATCCGCTTTATGACTCTAACCTTTAAATTTAATCCTGTAAATTGAAATGTACATCATTTTTTAAGTTTTAAATTAAATCTTTTCCCACAGTATGTCATAAAAATGTTAGATACAGAAATTGAGGGTTAAGTCCTTAATCAAGTGCAACCACCCACTTAATACTAAGGTATGGAATCAAGTCCACCCCTTTATGGCTCTTGTTTTGAATACTTCCAATAGCCAGAAGGTGTCTCATCATCTGGGATGTTTATCTCGTGCAAGGCTGTAGGGGATTCCTTTAAAGCCAACTGGATAAGACTACATGATTTGAAAAATTACTTTATTTACCCCTTAACCAAAGCAAGTAAGGGAATTGAATTATAAAACTGTAAAATTTTTATTTTTGGTAATTTTTTGAATTTTTGATTGAATTTTTGAACTTGTTGTAAAATTTCTTTATGAAATTTTGTATTTTTTAGTTGTATTTTTTAAATTTTTTAATGGAATTTTTGATTTTTATTATAATTTTATTGAATTTTTAACTTTTTAGTAAATTTTTTAATAAATTATTATATTTTTTATTATATTTTGAACTTTTGATTGAAATTTTGAATTCCTTAAAAAACTTTAAATTTTTAAATTAAAATTCAAAATTCAAAACATTTAAACGTGGTTTTGTTTCTTTTAATTTTTCCTAATGAAATTGTATGGGGAAGTGTCTCTTGATCTTCTGATTACCTGAGCTGACCTTGAGGAAAGAAATTTCTCCCACACTTGAGACCCACTTGACAAGAAATAGCTTTTCCTAGGGGAGAGTGAGTCGGGTTCATCAAAAACACTTCTGAACATTTGCCTTTATCCCACCCTCTCTATCCTGGAACCTGCATCTGTTTTTATTTTTCAAGTTGTACGAATTAAATTGCACGTGTTCAAACCAATTATTCTACATAAGAAAACAACATAATTCAAACTTTTGGTCCAATGAAGAAATTTCTTAAATACCGGTACGTCGAAATAATGATTTAATTAATCAATGAATTTGAAGAGTTTTTGTATTATTTTACCCTAAATTGTAAATTTAGTATTTTAGTGGAGTTTTTAAATTTCATTTATTAAAATATTGAGTTTTATTAATAAAATTCAAAATTCAAATTGAATTTTTATTACATTTTCAGTTTTTGAAGATTTTATTTCATGATTAAATTTTCTTTAATTTTGAAATTATTATTTTTTTTTTAATTTTAAAGATTAAATTTCCAAATTTTGAATTTTGAGTACTGAATACAGCATTTTAATTTTGAATTTTTTAAATTTCTTTTTTTTTTATTTCTTAAATTCTTAAATTTTTGTCTTTGATTGACATTTGAATTTTTTTTACAATTTCTTTCCTTTAAATTATTAAATTTCATAAATTTTTTATTCATTCTGCAACATTCTTCTATCATTTCACTCAAAAACACTGAAACTAACCTTAAAATCCAAGTACAAAATAAAAAAAAAATGAAATCTCATAAAATGTGATATCTTTGTGTGCCACAGGGCTGAGGAAGAAAAAGATTACTTCCATATATGGCAGTCAGGGGAAGGAGGGAGAGAGAGTTAAGGGTAGAAGAGTGTAAAAAGACCAAGAAAATTCCTAAGCCCTCCATTTCAACCCACCCTGACTCCAGGCAAAATATTAAGATTGAAAAAAATTAAATTAGAAAAAAATTCAAAATGGCGACTCATACTCTCACATCACATCACAGGAAATCCAATAGACTTTGATCTAGTCGTGTCATAAATTCCAGGTTAATGATAACACTTTTCAGTTTATAGTGGGTGAGTTTAAGGTTCGAGATTGTAAACGGAGATGAAGTAAATAATAAATTGTTTGTAAGTTTAGGTGTTTTTTTTTTTTTTGTTTTTTGGTTGTTGTTGTATTGGTGTTTTGACTTGAATTGTAGTAGATTTTATTGTGGTTTAAAATTTTTTTTTACGTCGTTGAATTTTTGTCATTCAATGATGCTTTCATTGAATTTTGAAGTTTTTTAATTAAATTTTGAAGTTTTTAATTGTTTTAAAGTTCTTAATTGGATTTTGAAGTTTTTCCATTACATTATTAAGCTTAAAAAGAATTTTTATTTAACTTTGAACTTTTTCATTAAATTTTCATTATCTCATTAACTTACTGAATTTTTCACTAAAAATCTCAAAATCCCCTAACTGAATTCAAATAAACCTTAAAAATTAAAACCCCAAAAAACAAAAAACTGTCAACACTATATTATATTCAAAGCACACTCAAAACAACAATTTCCTTCTCAAAAATAAACAAAAAACCAATGGAAACCTTGAGTTAAAAAGCAACGACCTTTTCATTTTCGCTTGTCGATGAGCATTATCCATTCTGACTGATGGATGGATGGCCTTATTCACATCTATTGCTAACCCTAACCCCTTTATTTCCCGAACGAATTTGATTCTTTTCAAGTTGAATGACAAAATGAACGTAGGCGTGGCTCTAGGGTTGTACACACCTGGCAGGTACAAAAGGCCTTGCTCACGTCTCAATTTACAATTTTGATAAATGGATCCACTCCTACTCTTACAAATACATACATTTTCACCTTTTTCTGCCCTTGTAAACATTTTTTACAATTTTTTCTAAAGTGACAGTAATTTGTACATTTAATTGAAATATCCACTTTTTTTTATTCAATAATTGCATTTTTAAGATTTTTTTTTAATTGAGAGAGATTTAATGTCATTATATAAAATACATAAAAAATTCAAAGAATTAATAATTGAATCAAAATTCCAAATCAATGAAACGTGAAAGTTTTCATTGACAAATTGAAATTTTTGGATTTATTTTATTTCATTTAATTTGAAAGTATTTCATTGAATTTGAAAATTTTTCATTGAATTTGGCATTTCAAGCTTTGAATTTAAAATTTTGATAAAATCCAAACTTTAATTTTTAGTATTTTTTAATTTTTCAATTTTAATTCAATTTAATTCATCCATTATTGAATGGCTATTGATACCTTTTTTATCATACATTATCTCGTCTGTAAATGGCAGTTAACAGAATTTTATATCAATTTAATGAAGCATTTAGTGTTGTAATACACGTTTGTTATTAGTTTGTCTTTTTTATTACACATACGCACTGCTGTATAATTCATCTTCGTCTGGCTAAAGCGACAAGAGGTGACACTTGTAAGTGGCACTTGTGACATTACATGTCTTGTATAATGTTGACAGAAGTCAAGATTCTTGTTAAGATTTGCCAACACCCACAGAGGACCAAGTTCGTTTGGAATTAGGTTCTGATAACACACACAGCAACATTGAGCTTGACTTGTGTCGAGCCACATAAGAAGTGAGTGAAAAAGAAGTTGCTTTTAATTAGAGCAGGAAATAAACAAGATTAGTTACGTTTTTAAATAAATACAGTAATTAAAAAATGTAAGACATAGACACCAGATGAAGCTAGGACTTCTAAGCAGGATCTTGATTGGAATTAATTTTGAAGATTAAAAATTAGAAAATTTTTGAATCATTGAATTTAGAGTTTTATTTCAGTTAATTTGAAATCTTTTAATTAAATTAAAACTATTATTGAATTTGAAATTGGTTTTTATATTGAATTTGGAATTTTTTTCTGTTGAATTTGGAATTTTTTTCTGTTGAATTTGGAATTTTTTTCATTGAATTTTGGATTTATGCAACAAAATTTGAATTTTTTCACTGAATTTGAACTTTTATCATTAAATTTAGAATTTTTCTCATCGAATTTGTAATTTCTCACTAAAACATTTCACTATAGTAAATTCAATATTTTCCTTTAAATTTTAAATTTTTTCCACAGAAAATTCAAAATAATTTCAAAAAACCAAAAATCCAAAAGATTCAAACTTCTACTTTCAAAATTCAACTCACTTATATTTTACTTCCTTCCAACTCCAACAGTCCACTTTCCAACCCAACAAACACCAAAACCAAAACTCCTTTCCCTTCCATCTCCAACTCCAACCAACCAAAAAAAACAAAAAAAAAAAAACACCGCCTAAACCCCCGCAGAAAAACCACGAAATTTAAATACAATCCCAACCACCCATTCGTAATCAACATAAAACAAAAAAAAGATCAAAAACAAAGGCGGAATGTGCTCACGAAACACACAGCCTCATTTAAAAGTGGCATGAGGAAGAAAAATCTCCACGACCACCAACAGCAATTGATGTTAAAAGCGTGACTAAAGAAGAAGAGAAGAGTTTCAAAACCGGAAGTGACATCACCCATCGCCCAAGAATTTTGTTTTCTTGTTTTCACTCCATTTTCTCGAAATTTATTCCGTTTTACTGCGCACCAATGACGCAATAAATTATCCGCTTTTGTGGGTAGTTGCTGGGTTCCTTTAGTAAAAGCCGCCCCCTGTTCACGCCCTCTGGTGGACAATGTGCAACCCCGTTTAGTGTTGCCCCCCCTCTGTGGCTTTGCTGGTGTTTTGGGGTTCTTAATCCATACTGTCCACCACCTGTGGTAATTCAAGAGGGTTTTTCCACTGTAGTGGATCAGATTTATTGGTAAGTTTAAGGGTTTGGATTTATTGCTGGATTTGAAGAATGGGAGTGTAAGAATGTGAGGTGTTGTGATGATGAAATATGGGATTAAAAAGAGTTTTTGAGTTTGGTTTGTGTTTTGATGACTTTAAGCTGTTTTGTTTAAATTTTTTAAAATATTTTTTTTTTAAAATGTGATCTTTAAAAAATTGTAAATTACTTTATTTAAAGTTTGTTGAATATGGTAAATTTCTGCTCATTTTGTTGAATTTGTTGTAAGTTTTAATTGTGGTTGCCACATCTTACCATTGTTTTTTGTTGCCATAGAAACCTGTTTTGAAGATGAGTGAGTTGTTCTTAATGGCAATTAACGAAAGTTGTTAATGTTGTTAAACCCAGTCTATTAATAATAGAATTTGTAATTTTTCAAAAATTTCATAAATTTCAAAAACCTCTACACAGTTACATTAAATTTCCATTAAAATTCCACCAATTCAACAAAATTTTGATAAATTCTATTGAGAAGACCGTTTAATTTCCATGGACTTTCCTAAAAATTACACAAACTTCAAAACAATCTTCTAACTTCTTACAAATTTCATTGATTTTCCGTTGAATTTCATTAAATTTTAATAATCTGCTGTGCTAATTTCCATGTAAAATCGCATAATAAGATTACCATCAAACCAAAATTAGCTAAAATCCTTTCAACCTCCATTAAATTCCATTAATTTTTATCAAAACCCCTAAACCCCATCCACCAAACAAAACCCTAAACCATCTCAAATTCCAACATTCTCACCAAACCATTTAAAAACTCAAATAAATCCGTCTCATATAAACACCCCACATCACCTCCCAAAACCTCAACCACAAAATCCCCCATATTTGGCCACACTTGCAAATTTACATCTCACCATGTAAATAAAGCCAAAGTTACAACCATGTTGATATGCCTAAATTTAGTCAAAGAAATAATAAAATTTAAATTCCTCCACTCATTAACCAAAATCACATATGAAAACAAAACTTGCACAGGTTTTCCACTTCAACATAACAGACATAGGCGTTGCTTAAAACGTTTTAAATTACTCGTGATTTATCGCTTGTTTACATATATTGTAACAAGATTGACTGGCAAATCTGGGAAATAAGTTGAAAGAGGATTACGAATTGGAATCTCACGTTATTCCTAATCCCTCGTTGTAAGTGATAACACGTGTGTTGACAGCAAAGTCGTGACGTCGTCGTGTACTTGCTTATGCGAACAGATGACGTCATTTATGACTTGAGGCCGACCAGACATATTCTAGGTCCATGACCAGACGAGATAGAATAACCTTGGTCAACTTGTGTGAATGGAAATACAATTTACCTAGATTTTGGTTCGAGATGTAACTTAGATGTTTTGTGAGATGCATGAATGATGAGTGAAATGCGAAATTTTGATTTTTGCGGTTTTGGGGTGGAGATAATTGGAATTGTGTGTTTATGATGGGGAAAAGTGAAGAAAATAAAGAGTTGAATTTAAAGAATCAAAATTTGAGTTTTTTTATAATTTTTTTTTTAATTGGATGTTTTTGGTGTAAAAGTTTGAAAATATTGGACGTTTTAATGCAAAAAGTTGATTTTAAATGGAAAAAAAGTCAAAATTCAAATTTTTTTATGAAAAAATGAAAAATTTACTAATCTTAAAACGAAAACTCGAAATTTTTAAGTAAATGAATAAAATGTGTATTGATTTTCCTCAAAACATAAAAAGTTTCAAAATTAAAATCTGAAAAAATTAAAAAAGTGACATTCAGGTGCAAAAAATACCAAAAAAAAAAAAACTTAAAATTAAAAAATTTACCTGAAAAATTTTAAAAAAATTTCAAATTTAAAACCAAATAATTAAAAAAAAAAAAGATTTTTTTCAGACGCAAGAATAAAAAAAACAAAAAACAATAAAAACAAAAGAAAACTACTTTAGAGACACAAAAACGCTCAAAAATTTAATTTACATGCAAAACTCAAAAATATCCAAATTAAAAAAAAAATTAACAATTTGAATTTACCTTTAAAAATCCCCCAAATAGCCAAACTTTTTCAAAACCACTAAAAAATTTGAATTTTCATTACTCAAAATCTCAAACCCCATTTACTCTACACAAAAACCTAAAAACATCATAACTCCAATCGTAAAAACCCATAACCCCATTTCTCCCCTTCAACCCCCACTTTCCACATAACTATGGAAACAACGACAACTACACTTGCTCCAGTTGCTTTTTATAACACCTTGTGACCTTTTCAGCTCCCTACACCTGTGATAAAAACCTCCCAAGACACTGAACTTTACAAGGTGTGGTATGATAACAAAACAGACCTTCTTTATCACCAAAAATGATTAATCTCAACACACTATTAACTCCTAATAAAAAACAAAAACACACTTCCCACACTCCCAACAACCAACAATAGGCCTAAAACCCATAACAATCAACACAGAGTTGAAACTGTACACTGAGTAAACTAAAACCAACATAAAACCCAGGTATTTGTCTGTTTTAATGGGTATCAAGTTCACAAAACCTGTCTGAACACATAAACAGACCTCCCACACACATTAAAAATATATAAACCACCATTTTGTTTCATTCTAAAATTATTCTAAAATACAACTTACCATAAAATTCCACTCTACTTGCAGAGGTGTCCCTGGAACCTGTGGTAAAAAAAAATGTTTTCATTAAAGGAGGTGTGTGTAATTAGTTGGAAGTGTCATATACCTTCAATTTGCATAGTGACCATTGGCCAAATGAGGTAAAGGAGTATTAATGGATGCAGGTGGGATGTTGAAGCATGACTGCTCTTCATTTTAAACCCACGTGACCCACGAGCATAGACACACACTCTCTCTCTCTGCACCTATTCTTCTTCGCAATCCTCGACCAAACTCAACTTGCAACTGGGAACTACTCAGGGAAAGTCGACTTTCGATTGGGGAGAGGCAATCGTGAGTTCCCGCCAAAAAACCTAGTGGTGAGTTTTAGAACTAAATGAAAATATATTTTTAGTGTAATTTTATTGAAATTTTTTTTTTATTGTAAGAAATTGAGTAAATAATAAATAAATCTATTAATGAATTGTAATTAATAAATTGATTATAAAAAATTATTTTTAGAAAAGATAATCCTATTAGCGGTTTTTGTCACTATAAAATATTTTTTAATTTGTAGTGGCGTTTTTTCTAACCATAAAAATCATTATTTTCTTTAAATAATTTTCTAAATTAATACATCAAAAAAAAATTATTTTTTTTCTATTTGTTGATATTTTTCTAATGTCGTCCTTGATTAAATAACACGTGGGTGGAATGATTCGAGAATTATAGCTATTTTTTATCATTCAAATGTTATCGAATCTAATCGAGTGTAAAGTTTATTTTCCATGACACAATTTTATATCTCAGAAGGTTTTGAAAATTTTATTACAAAGTATCGAGATAAGAATTTAAAGGTACTGCTGCTCTCAACAACGTTAACTACAACTTGAACGTGCCTCCCGACGTGCCTTTAACGCTTGATGACTGTTGTTCTTAACGCCGCTGCCATCTAGCGGCATTTTCTGGAACTGAATAAAATGTTTTTATTGCTTTAGACAGTAGTTTTTGCTTTTTTAAATTTGTTATTGATTTACTATGATTTATTATAATCTTTTGTGAATGACGAACAAAACGTGGTGTTTTCAATTTCCTGTGATGACAATACTTTTAGATTTTACGATATCATTGAATCATCACATTTCTTAATCTTGAAGTGTTTAAATTATTTCGAAATCAGATTCCTGGCCCCCAGCTATCGGGCAAAAGGATATCCTACCGGAAACTAGCGGTAGTGGAGAGAAGTGACCAATAAAAATATAACCCAAAGACGTGGGGAATGCGAGAACTGGTCGCAAATGACGTCACAAACCACCAAATCTCTCATTTTAACACAATTTTAAATTTTTCAACAAAATTTCTCTTTAATTAACACTAAATAAACAAACAATAAAATAATTTTCATTAATTTCCACAATTTTATTAAAACTCAAATAAAAATACATTTTGCACTAAATTTTATAATAATTTTTTTTTTTAAATCTACTTGATTTTTAACATGAAAAATTTATAAATAAATATTTTTGTTTTTTTTTAAATAACTTTTTTAATTAAAATAAATAAAAATGTAAAAATTCATTAAAAGTTGAGATTTGATGACGTATATTATGACCGTTCCCAGTGCATCCAGTAGGAATAGATAAATCAGACTGCTTTTTATTCAACCTGAACCCCAAGAGATCATTTAAGAGCTCAGGTCGCCTTGGAGCAGCAGGTCACACGAAGCAACAGGTGAAAGAAGAATAATGAAGGCAACTACCAAACTCACTCTTCAGGTAACTTTCTTTACACAAACAAAAAAAAAACAAAAAAAACCCAAATCCTCAAGTGAATTACAGGTATAACAAATTTAAGTAATTGTGGAATTATGGAACTAATTTTCTCTAACTTACTACTTTACATCCATATAAATATATCCGGGAACACTCACAGGAAGCACTGACTGGATTTTTTTTTCTTAGATTTTAGGATTATGTTTCTTCATTTCGACACTAGTGGCGCCGCTGCAAAGGTGTCAACAATGGAATGGCAGACGACAAAGAAATATTTGGGGTGATTTTTTACAAGATGCCAGTTGTATAGGACCAAATGGAGAGAAATATCCAAAGTAATCACAGTTTTGATGCAGTTGCATTTAGTTGAGTTGTAAACAAAAAAACATAAACAATACCAGGATTTGGCCATATCATAAGGTTTGAAATTCTGCACGCCACCAAGTAGCGGCAGGATGAAGTACCGTAATGAAAGTACAGAATTTTTACCTGGGGATCAGACAAACTCAAATGCCGTCAACGAGATTTGTGAAATTTGTAAAGATTTTTTTTAAAGATTTCCAATGATTTATAGAGATTTTTAAAGATTTGTAAAGATTTATAGAGATTTTACAGTTTTTTCAGGATTTGTAATGAGTTTTTAGGGAATTTTGACCAAAGGTTTTTGACTAAAGATTTGAGATTTGCAGAGATTTGAAAAGATTTTTAGAGATTTTTTTGACCCGTCGACGAGATTTTCGAGTTTGTCTGACCTCTCAATTTTTACCAGATTTTTATCACTTTTCTTTTTAAATATTTAGTTTTAAACTCATTGCAAATGACTTGTCCAAGAATTTTTTTTTTTTTTTTTTTTTACTTTTCAATGAATTTAAAAACTAAATATTCAAAAAATGTGAAAATTTGTGATATATCCTTCTTTCTTCCATTAGTTTATTCTGCCACCACTTGATGGCGTGCTCAATTCCAAACCCCTAGATGTAACCAAATGCTAATATAAAAAAAAAAAAAAAAAAAAACTAAAACTTCCGTAGATGTTTTCCGCACTCAGCAATCATTTTAAAAAATTTTATAGCTTCAATAATTGATATTTCCAAATTGAAAGCATCTCATGTTTTTGCGTTTCAACAGAGAAATGGTGAATCGTCTTGTCAGTCAACTGCCGGGCTACCCCTTCAGAAATGGCAGAACTCTGTCAGATCCAATTCAAGTGCAAGAAAAGCTGCTTCAATCCTATAAAAAGTTTAATGGCCTGGATAGAAATTGGAGAATGGTTAGAAGTGCACTTGACAGGTAACAAAAAGACTCTTTTGGCTGCTGTTATAAATCTCAGACTCGATTGCAATTGGCTCTCGCATCATGTTTCAGTTGCAATAATATCACTTCAGCAAGACTGTGTCAAACCGAGTTCAATACCACTGTTCCTATGTATGGCATTTCCATGACATCCGGGGAACCTGTCACCATTGTTCAAAAGTTTCCCAATCTCCTCCAGCAGATTGTCTATGAAGAATGTCTGTAAGTTTTGAAATAAGAACCTTTCTTTGGGGTTGATGGATGATGGTTTCATAATTTGTGGTTATAGCTAAACTAATGATCAGGTAGGAAAGAAAGAGGCTTTAAAAATGAAAATTGATGTTTTCTTCAAGTGTTAGGTGTGGATTGGTAAAGTGTAAGTGATGTTGATAAAATCTCTTTCTCTCTCCTTGAACTTTTGACATCACTACCTATATCTTTGATTATAAAAAAGATGAGTCAATACGATTCTCCAATCTAGACCCTTAATATACAGACTCTAATCTAGACCCTTAATATACAGACAGTCCTTTTAACTGGACAAGTTTAACCTGAGTCAGACATCTTTCCAATCCTGACAGGCCTCTTGGTATCTATCTGGATTAGATGTTTATTATATTCATAAAATTTGAAATTATAATAAGCCAGAATCATTTCACGAGGTTATGCAAATCATTCTCAAAATAAGTAAATGATTAGTGTAATTATAAGAAAAGTCTAGCCAGTAAAAAAAAAATTTGCAGAAAAAAAAACACGAAATTCAATTTTTTTACAGCTATTGGAATTGCTGCGACTCTAATCAAGGGTGACTTTATTTTTTAACAAAAAAAAAAAAGATTATTTCTGTATAAATTTATTCGTAAGTGAACAAGTTGTACAGAAATTAAGTTTTTTTTTTTTTTTTTAGTTAAAAAAAAGATTTGGAATTTGCATTTTCTGCACATTTTGTTCTCAGCAAGTCTCATTCTAAATGTTAGCAAAGCCAAAAAGCTTTTCTACAACACCTAAATAATATGTAATACAAATCTCAAATTCAGTACAACTATTGACATATTACACTATTCACCATCAGGAAGTATTCTCCATATGACCAAATCTACAAGGTGTATTCACCCAACCTTGATACACTTACCATTCCTTTCTGCAGAAACCTGAGGAAAGAATGACACTACTTTTCCATATACCTTTTATAATACCTTTTATTATGTTCATAAAAATGCTTTTGTCACACAAACATTTGTGTGGTTTAAACTTATTAGCATGTAAAGCAGACCAGTACTGGAGTAGTTGACAAGACATTCCAAAATGACTCACATGTGGTTACACTCACAAATTTGTTTTTGCCTCTTGACAAACTATTTCAATCACAAGTTTGAAATTTTGGATGAGTCATTTGTCACTTTGTATGCAAAACCAGATGTTGCCACATTCTAACATGTCAAGGACTGTCAAGATTGGATTCACTCTTTGTTCCTATTTATAATACAATTTTAACAAACATTTCAAAAAAATTTCCAAATAATAAATAAATGTAAAATTTTTTTCTCTCTTGACAACTTTCTCTTGTGCTTCTATCCACTTTCCCATCTTCTTTTATTCTTCATCTTCATCTTATCTTCTGCCTTCCCATACCACAGCACTTCAAATCCACTCTCATTTTTCTTCCCTTTTCTCCCTTCACTTATAAATTTTATCAATCCAAGATGTGCTGGACCACAGATCAAATCTATTGCCCTTTGTGGGTTTTACCAGTGGATTTATTCCAATTCAAAAAAAAAAATCCTTTTTTTGGTAAAACAAAAAAATTGACTATCTTGGTTTTTTTTATAAAATATTTTAAAAACTCAAAAAGTTTATCTTCAAATCTTCAATTTCAATGCAGACAAAGTTGGAATTTGGAGATTTCCTGGTCTGTCAGCAAGTGATATGTATAGGGTGGATAATGCCATGTGTTATGTGGACAAATGTCCTCATTGCTATGCCTCTGAGGGTTATCGTTTTACTTCACACTTTAACCTATTCAGAAAAGGTATTCGGTATCACACCTGCATGACTGAGAAGGAAGATATTGTATTTTAGGGCTTGGATGTGGATTTTATAGCGTTTAAACATAAAACTACCACAGAAAAAGTAAAATACTTTCAAATTAGGTTTAAAGTTAATTGCCATTTTACACGGTAAAGCTGTACCATATTACTTTAATAAATGCATAAAACACTATTATATGACATAAAACAGTTATTTTGCCTAAAAATGTATAAATCGTCATTTTTGCTGAAAACTGCACAAAATTTTACAATTTTTAATTCAGTAAATTTGATTAAGGAATTAGAAAAGCAAATGGCCACAGTTACACCAAGAAGAAGGCCAATGGCTAAAAGATTTTTTTTACTGTTTTTGGAAAAAATAAAGGGTTTGATAATTTTTAGTGCATATGTATGCACATAAAACTGAATTTTTAATGCATAATAATATGGGCTCTAAACATAAATTTTTAACTACATAACTGCTATTTCCTTTTTCAGGTCTGATGAATGTGACATAGTTCATGGAAGATGTACCCAAACATACATCCCTCAGTTATTTTTTGTCTTACCCATGGGACCAGTTACCCTAATGGGCCAAGACTACATCCTTGTTGAAAGTGGCTGCGTTTGCACTCCAAAAATCAGCATCAATATAGGGTCATTAGCTCATCAACCTTGAACCTCTTTAAGTGCTCATCCCACTCAACAGATGGCGCCACCAATCACTTAAGTCATTGAACTCCATTATATGTATTTATACTTGAAAAAATCTCTGATAGATGGCAGCTACTGAAACTTTTCTACTTTTATGTGATATTAATGATGTTAATAAGGAAATCAATTGCAATACCACAATACAATTTTTATTGTCTTTTTTTGTAATATTTAAATCATTTTTGTCTTTTCTTTTCCTTTTTTTAATTATTGATATACATTTACAACTTTTATGCCAAAATGTTCACAATTACATAGCAAAACTTTGATAATGTTTAAATTTCTTTTTCTCTTTTATTAAAAAAAAAAAGATTAAATAAAATAAATTAAAGAGACTAATTAAATCTGATTATAATAGATTACATTTTGTTGTTTCTTGGAAACAGTGCACAAAGAAACTGTACTTTTTTTGAAAATATATGTACATCATACAAAAATAGTTTTGAAAGAAAAAAATAATAAAAATTATACTTAAATCTATTTACACACAATATGAATTGATTTAATTCATAAAACGACGCCATCTTGACATTAATCTGCATTTTTCTGTGACAAACTGCATTGATTTACGTGAGCTATACCAGGAATTTGCTACTTACAAATTCATTGGTTTGAATTAAATAATTCAAATTAATTAGAAAAAAAAATAAAAAATTATATCTTTGGATATTTTTGAATATTTATATAATAAAAGATTTTTTTTTTTTCATTTTTTTTTCATTTATATTTATTTTTTAGAGAGCACTTAGAAATGAGTGATGTAAAGGAAGGCCAATAAATTGGTTAGGCCATTATTTACACTTGTACAAGAATGAAAATTAGAAATATACACTCAATTTTTAATAATTTTTTTTAAATTTTTTTTTACTTTTTGTTTTTTACATAATATTTATACTTTTATATTTATATATATATTTTTATAGATATATATAGTTTAAGATAGAAAGAGAAGAGAGACCACTTTTCACAAACAAATGTATTTTTTCCCTTTTTTTCATTGATGAAGGAAGCCACACTGATGTCCTGATAAATGTTTACATGGTTTAGAAAACTACGTACTCAAAGCAAACTTTTTAAGCAATTACACGTCAAATTTAAACGAGTTGCCAAAAATCCGTATACGACCTTTTATCAGGGGAGCAAATGCAAATGGACAAGTTTGATTGACACACTGATCCAATCTCGTGCATCTCAATCAAATTACATGAATGTGTTTAGAAATTTAGAAATTTGAAAGTTAAAAAAGTTTAAATTTTTTTGATGATAATTTAAAAAACTGAAATGTGGTTTATTCTGTAATCCAAATGCTGATATTATTTTAAACCCTTGTAGTAGTTTCCCTGCTGACATAGATGTTAGGCTAAATTTTTAAAATATTTTGCACATAATTTGCAGATTGATTTAAGTTTTTCAAAAAAAATAAGTTATATAAAAAAAAAAAGATACCACTTGTCATCTATGATACAAAGAATAGACAATAATAAGAATGCAGCATATTATTTATCCCAATACTTCCATGTCAAACCTTACTGGTCTGCTGAAAGCTGCTGACACCTGGTGACAGTTATTTGCCTTAATGGGATTTAAATGTAAATTTTTCCTAAATCAGTTTTATGACAATTGAAACGTTAGAAAATACAACTATAATATGAGTAATATGACTAAAATTTTGACATTTGTAAGTTTTTTCCTTAAGTTTCATTATTTGCCACCAAGAGGCAAACTAGAAAAAACAACAATGACAAAATTAAAATAAGTACGATCAAACTTTGTTTACTATCTAGTCTTGATGATATTAATTAACTTATATTAAATTCTAAAATTTAAACTTGATCCAAACACGTTTTTTGACAGAATGTGATACCATATACTCAATTAATGAACAATACCAATTAAATCTTTTCAAAATTAAATTAAACTCAAATCTGCAAATTATTTGTAAAATACAGTACAGGTCAAACCTCGATATACAGCACTCGCATATAGCGAATTGCTCGATATAAGACCCACTTCCCTTAAAAAATTACTGATCCAACCCAACGTAATTACAAGTAAAGTTTTATTTAAACTTTTTTACACATTTAACATTGCTAAATTTTAAGAAACCATAAATGTGCTTTTATGTTGAAAAAAAAAAATTAATTAAAAATTAAAAATTAAAAAAGAACTCTCGATTTAACGAACACATTTGGATTATCTCTTTCAGTTCATTATATCGAGGTCCATGTATTTAATTTTTGGCCGCATTTCCCATTAGTTCAATTTAACGAATTAGTTCTTTATATCGAGTATAGCAAACTTTCGATTTAACGAACACATTTTGACAGTCCCTTCGAGTTCGTTATATCGAGGTTTGACCTGTATTTTCAAATATAGGCCTAAAACAACAGAAAAGTGAAGATTTTCTGCAAATTATGGAAAAAAAATTCCTTCACTTTCAATTGCTGGTTATGAACAAACTTTTTCAATTACTGTCAACCTTTACAAGAGTTAAATTAAAAATTATATCAACCATTTCCACACTTTTAAAAAATGCTTTAATTTGATTGTCAGAGTCCAATTCCTCCTGTTTCAACATCATCTTTTACAAGTTTCAATATTTGACTCCTTATTTCAATATTTAAAATCCGCCAAAAAAGTTTTATAAAAAAATGGATTCATAAAAAATTGCATTGATGATGGCAGAGACTAGGAAATAACACAGAAAAAATAATAAAAAATTAAGTAATTTCTTTGGAGGGTACTGATTTAAGTAATAGGCCAACATGGAAAAACTTTTTTTTTTCTTTTTGAGCAGTTGAAACAAAAATCTGATTTCAATTTGCATTGTAACTGTTGCGTTAAGAAGAAAAACAAACAAATTGGATCAACCTTTTCCCCATTTTCTCATTATTTGATTGTCTTAATGAAAACATTTTTCCTCTGAAACCTTTCATTGCATTGCTTTACTTGAATAGGGAATGCTTAATGAAATAATATTCATATTATTCTATTAAGTACCGGTACCTTAAGTAGATCAAGAAAAATAAAATGATGTTGAAAGTAATAATAAATATTTTATCGAGTTGTTGTTGAATCAAGAATAATATCAATAACCTGTAAAAGGTTCAAGGTTACCATGTTTGGCATGCAATTCATGGATTTGGACTCCATTGCCAATAAAACATGAAGTCAATTAAATAAACCTAATTTTTATTATTTTCTAGGTTGATATTTTTAGAAATATAATTTTGTTGTTTTATTCACTGAGTAGCTCCTAACAGCGCCATCTGGTGAAAGAATTATTTATTTATTGAATTGGACCAGCAAAACAAGGCATTTTGCCTGAAATACGCAATAAAATGCACCACTTTGTTAATGGTTGATGTCTGCATCAACAGATGGCGCTAAATTCTCCATCATTGCTAAAAGCATCAGTCAATTATCAAGTGCTTTTCTCATAGCTTTCAAGGTTATACCAAAGAGATACTTCCGTTTGCGTAATCATTGATCCCAAATTAATTTTTGCCCTTGATTTTTTTTCAACATATGAATTATGGGCGTTTAGAAATACGAGAACTGTGTTTATCTCGCTTTAATAGAATAAAAATTTCTTTTTAAATACGACCTCTATTGATAATTGCTAAAAATATAAAATATTAATTCAATATTTTTAATCTCTTTAAAACCTTGAAATTAATGACTTTTTTTTTGTTCTTTATCCAACAACAACCACAACACAATACAACTCAACGAGTCAATTCTTAACCCCAAACATCATCTATAGTGACTTCTCCATGAACTATTTAAAACCTAAATATTAAAAATAAGTTTAAAATCCCTAAAAAAGTAACCAAATCTTATTGCAATGATGTGAAACATGAATGTAATTTAAAAGATGATCATTAATCAGTTAAAAATAGATGACCTGCTGAAAAAGTTTGTAGGTAATTTTCAGTTTTACTAGAAAATTCTACAATAAAGTGATGGAAATTTATGCTTTTCTATAACTTTTGGTCTATTTTTGAAGACATTTTACAAATTTGACAATTTGCAGATTCAAGATTAATAATCTTAAAAAATAGATAATAAAGTTCAACTGTAGTTATTCCAATACTGCCATTCTCACCCTTATATTGCCTTCTTGTAGCCTACAACTTGTAGGCAGCAAACATCTGGTGATAGTTGTTGAAATTAATGAGTATTTTGTAAATCTTAGTTAGGTAAATTAGTGATGTCACACCTGTGTGTGGCATCACTGATTGAATTAATTAATCTTCAAACAAATCCTTTCAGAAATGTTTCTTACTTAAATTTTTGTTATTTTAAGTGTAAAAATATAAAACACTATACATTTTCACAATTAAAACATTTGATAATACAATTATAACATATATAAAATTGGGCCATCTGGCAGATATTTTGAAAACTAGGTTTCAAAACCTACCATTAGTTGGCAAACTAGAACAACTTTCAATGGCAGTATTAGATTACACTGCATGAAATAAAAACTTTATCCATTAGAAAATATATTGAAAAGTTGATGGAAAATATACATTACACACACTGGAAAACAACTTTCAAGTAAATTATAAAGTCGTCTTTACTACAACAACCTTTCCTAAATCCAAATAGAAAATTATTGTAAAATTCAAGACAAAGTTGACTTTCTCTTACAATTTTCCATCAACTTTCAAATTTGTAAAAATTCAACTTTCTACAACAGTTTTCCAATAACTTTTCCATTGAAAAAATTAATTCACGCAGTGTTAAGTCCAGTTAAAGATTCTTATTATTATCTATTCTTAGTATTAATAAACACCTACAGAAAAAGCACAAATTTCCTACCAATTACAAATAAAATTCCTTTTATCACTGATTATCCACAGACTTTTCCAGCAACGAATTCTTATTTCCCACCAAAAAAAAAAACAAAAAAAAACCTACGACATTCTGCATGACTGCATTATTACTATCATAATTATTATTAATGATAACAACAACAACAACTTGGAAAAGCCCTCACTCAGTGGGCCAGCCCAAATTACGTCCAATCACGTCGTAGAAATGCTGATTATAGGGCTGGAAGAACTGCCTCAATTTGTGCACCACGTGAGCAGGAACTTGTGGATGCTTCCTCCCCTTCGTGTCCCCCAAACACTTCTCGGTAGTTTCGTTCCTCAAACAGAAAAACCCCTTGGTCTTATTGAAATAAAAATTATCCCTCGTGATGCGATGCTCCAACCCCAAGAAATCCTCTATTTTCTGCAGTTCCGGGTACGGGTCGTCCACCAACTGGTCTCCGTCCACTATATGTATCTGTTCCCTCCCGAACAAGTCGAACCACATCTTGAGATAATTGACATAGATGCTGATCTGTATTGCTCTGTATTGAGTGTTCACTTCTCCTTCAGGAGTGAGAGCGAACGCCTCGAAGGGTTCGTGAGGTTTTCCCTTGGTCAGTTTGTTGCTGTGGATCTGCGCGTAGTCCGAGATGGTCCGAGTGACCGGATCGCGCACGATCAAGAGCAGTTTGACGCTCGAGTTCATCGCCTTGATGCGCTCCGGCACAGCGGGAGTAACGAAGTAGGCCGGAGACTTCTCCACCGTGATCTGGTCGGCGAACGAGTACGGCATCCGCTTCCGGTACCACTCGAGACCCAGCCGGTACCGCTGGTCGTCGTCGAAAAAGTGCATCTCGACCGCCGCCTTTTGGATGCGCGGGTGCAGGTTGAGAAACTCGAGCAGCGCCCTGGTGCCGCATTTGCGCACTCCGATGATGATGCACTGTGGCAGTTGGCGCCTCGTGCGGGAGAAATGCATCTTCTCCCGCCGGGGAGCGCCGCCAACTGCCAGGTATGGGTCCGTTTCGTTCACGCTGCTGGGAGACGTTAGGGGCGTGAAGTAGGGCGCCATCTGTGGGTGGCTGTCAGGGGTTTTGGGGCAGAGTTCCGAGCTGTGGACGTCGAGGGCGTGGATGTAGACGAGACGGAGAAGCATGCTGGCGAAGAGGACACTCGTGAGGGCGCAGAGGATTAGTAAGCGGCAGCGAAGAGGGGAAGAGCGGCTCAAGAAGGGCATTTCGTGCGTCCATTCTTGCGGGTATTGGGGTGTGTGGGAGTGGGTGTGTGGTGGGTTGGTTGATGATGTTGGGGGTTTAGTCCATGTGAGAGAGTCTGGCTCCAGTGGGTGCCATTTGTGGTTGATTTCTGGGTGGACCTGGGCGTTGTTTGGAGGTGGGTGGTCATAGTTTTTGTTGGTCATTTCAACCTTAAAATAGAAAAGAGTTGATGAGAAGTTGGAAATTAATAAATTGGTGATTGGAGTTTTATATTTAAAATATTTTGAAAATTTTGAAAAATTTCAAAAATGTAAAAAAAATTGACAAAGAAATTCAAATTTAATTTAAAAATTCAATTAAAAAAAATTATAATTAACAATCATATTTTTAAATAATTCAAAATTCAATTCAAATATTATTTTTTTGCATTTTTAAATCAATAATTTTGCACTTTTAGTTTAATTGTTTAAAAAAAATTAAAACATTTTTACAGTAATTTAATACCACAGTAACCTTTACTATATCATTCACCACTTCACACTTGAAAAATCAATTTATTTAAATCTCGCACCGCACCGACAGTTAGTAAATCTAAACCTAATTAAATTGCTTTTAGTTTCCAAACAAATGAACGCACCGCATAAATTACATGAAATAAATGATAAAACAACAACAAGCAGCAGTAAAACTGCCAGTTAAAATCTCACTTCCCCTCTGTGTCATAGATACTGCTTTTCCCTTCTCTTCAGACTCTTCAGATATTTAAATTCAAATCCAGAAATTTCAACTTCCATTTTATTCCATTGTCAAACTGCACAAAACGTGCCACGATTTATTAAGTACCGTACAATAAGTTTTGTATACCGGTAGTTAAACTTTAAAAATAGAAAATCTACAATTTGACAGTTGGTTCATCTTTATAAAGTATAAAAATTTTATTATCAAATAAAATACAGCATTTACAAAAATTTATGTCACAAATCATTGACTAGAATTAAGAAAACATTGAAACAAAAAATTAAGGATTATTGTAGCTATGATTGATTTTACTAACAGTCTCCAAGTAAGTAGGAAAGAAAACATGAAAAATGGGGGTAAAGTCGAGTTAATAGTCTGTTATTATCGCTTCAAGCAGGTAATTGCTGATAACTGGTATGATAAGAAATAGAAAAGAAAGTAATATAAAAATCAATCTAGAGAAACTTGGGAAAGAAAATAATGCTAAGCCTTGTGATAAAAGTATTGCAAATCTAAAATTATTTTCTAACTGCTCTTGTGAAAAGTTTCAATAGTGTTCTATAAAGTTTTTATAGAATTCTAAGCTCTACTGTTCTCAATAACTTTTCACATGCTGTAAATGAATGTAGGAATTTACAATTTTGTACAGTTTTTAAAAATTTCTATACAGTTGCTTAAAATATTATTAACTCTAATTTGTAGATTCTTAGAGTGACTACAGACAATTTCCTACGGGAAAAAAATTCAAACTGAGTATAGTGTGCTATAAATCTTACAAAATTTTATAATTATAAAATCCTACAATCCTTTTCTCAAGTGTGAAGTGAGAATTTGTTATTAGAAACATTAATTTATAGTATTTTTACATTAAAGTGTTATTAGTTAAAAATTAATTTAAACATATTTGCTTATTTACATTAATTTAAACATTTTTCATTTTTTATAATATTTAATGATTTAAACTCTCACAAATTTACTCATATAGTATTAATATTTATCCTAACTAAATTTTCTAAAAATAAATTTGATTTTAAATGTGAATGGTAAAGCTCAATAAAAACAAGCAGGAGACAAAAAGACAATAAAAAGTTTATTTGGAAAGCAGAAAAAACAACTTATTGCTTTTTATTTCTCCTATAAGGTGTAAAAGTCACTTATTAAAGTATTACATATAAAACTTTAACACTAAAAATCCTATATTGCACTTTTCTCTTCAATCATCAGCAGAAATACCAAAACTTAAAGCAATTTTCTACCAAATCAAAAAATCTCCTTGAAATAAGTGTTTTCAGCTTTTCAAATTAAAGCTTCAAAACAACTTTTCAATTCCAAATAAGACTAACCAATTAAATTCGCCTTCCATCTACCATTCCCACTCATCTTTATTCCCTCCATCCATTCATTTTTATCTCTATGAAGCAGTCAAGTGTATGACTCAGAAAATTTGTTTATCATTTCTCCAAATCAAAATTCCAATGGAATTGCATGAAATTCAATCTTCCTTTCACTCCCTCTAACTCCAACCCTTCTTTTCACTCTTCATCATCCCCTGCACACACTTTCAACTCTTTCTTTTCTCAGCTGGAATTTAAAAAAAAGAGGAAAAAAAAAATAGTTTCTAATTTTTTTCTGGGCTAAACCTAAACAACAAACATGCAGGAAAGCAACCCTTTGCAAGTTGCAACCTTGACAGCCCCCAAACAAAATTGAGTTGCCTTTCAATAGTATTCAATTTGAAAAGACCTTTCAAGTTGATTATGGAACCAGTTATCCACCTGGTTCCTTCCTTTTAATAACACGTTAAACTCTTTCACCACATTTGACAACAAACCTTGATATTTTATATCCATTTAGAAAATTAAAGGTGTATGTCAAAGTTTGCATTTTTCTTTCAATTTTTATCTATGTTTAGATATATTATCTTGTATTTCAATTAATTTGTATAAAAGGTACAAAATGCCAGAACATTTTTTTTCGCTGTTTTCACACATCATTAAGCCTAACCTTCATTGAAAGAAAAATAAATGTAAAATGTTATTTACTAAAAATACTGCAATGGAAGTGTGTTAGTTTTATAAACTACCGTATGTAATTGAATGTTATGGCATTTATACAAATACTGTACATACACAATATTACCGACTATTTCCATTAACAACCTTTAATATTTTAAGAATTTACTAAGAAACTCATATTGTTTAACAACAAACCCAAACCATGCCACAAAGTATTACCATTTGCTGCATATATAAATTTGTTCACCGTTCTAAAAACTTAGTACTTTTTGATTTGTGCAAACACAAACATTTACTTTTACATTTATTTTCTGAGTAAAAAATTCTAAAATTAGATGCTTTTATCTTAAAATCAACAAAATTTAAAATTGTTTAAATTAAAGAAAAAAAAAAACTTACCTAAAATTTCTTAAAAATGACTACTTAGTATTCACCACTTCTTTTTGCATTGCTTCTAGGCACAAGAGAAATTTTCTTTTATCTTTTCTGCAAATAAATAAAAAAAAAATATTAAAGCATAAGCATAAAATCGTAATAAGTTTTTAATACCCTTAATCTCACATGTGCACACCCTGAGTATTATGCAACACTCATAAATTTTGCACCCTTTTCCAAAGGTGTGAAATGCCTAAATAAAAGCTTTGGAACTTTAGACTCATATCTTTTACAACACTCAACTTTTTGATTTAGCTGTGCTAAAACAGTATGATAAGATTTCATATCTGGATGCTTAAATGCAACAAATAAATCTTCAGCTAATTTTGTGATATTTTAGTGTCTGAATTTAAATCAGGCCAAAGAAAAGGGCAAATTTGACTTTTAAATTTTTTTTCTGTTTGAAAAGAAGATTATTTACAAAAAGTATGCATAAGCTCCTAAATGAATTCAATGTAAATAAAAAAAAATTAATGGAAATGTAATCAGATTTAGTTATTGCGGTTTCAGTTATAATTTTTACTGTAATTTAATTTATGCTAATAATTTGAAATTCTTGTAAAAATTGTTTTAGTTAAATTTGTGCCATATTTTGCTAATTTTATGCAAAATTTGAGCAATTTTAAAATAATTTGAAATTTTTTGTCTATTTGTATTTGTGTTAATTTATACAACAGTATGTAATTTAAACTATTTTGAGATTAATAAATAAATTTATAAATTTAAATTTTTTTTTTAATTTAATTTTTATTATTATTGCTCATGAAGTGACACTTATGTGAAATTTTTTTTAGACATTTTGTAAAATTCTTTTTACAAAAGTGAGAGTGATCTAGTTTATATTTGCCAGTTCATATTGCAATCTACTGTTTAGATTGGCTGTAAACCAATGTCAAGACTCCTTGAACACATTTAACAACAAGCAGAATTGCAGTTGCAAACACACAGGGCAGAAACATGAAGATTGCACTTAAGATAACATCAAAAGAGCTTTGTAAGGAAAAAGAGGATTTGTTTGCAAGAATTCAAGCATGTTTCAAATTACCCATAAATTGCATTTGATTTTAACACCAAAAAATACTTCATTTTTCTCTTTTTATTTTTATGGCAAAACACATCTTATATGATTTATAGTTTAAAAAAAACAGCTGTTTGTTTTCTCACAGTTAGTCTTTATGTGAGATCATGATATACTTTTCTATATAAAAATTTTATAAAAATAAATAAACAATGCTAAAAAAATAAAAAAATAAGATTATTGTAAAATTCCTTTATTTTTACAGACATGTATAATCCTTTATCTCAAAAAAAAAACTAAAACAAAAAAAAAACATATCATGTCACAAACCCACCCATCAAATACAGAATATTATCCTCCAATGACCTCTGAGTGCCCTCTGGTGTAAAAGAGGAATCAGTTTGTCAGCTGAGCACTCATTTCCTCCAACTAATGTGACATGTTGCCAGATTTCCAAATCAACAAACTCAAACAGCAAATTGGCATCCATTTTCCCCATTCCAGCTTAAACAAATGAAGGTTGGAACAAATCAATTTCATCTTTGCCCAAAACTCATTTCCCACTCTGCAACGCGCTTAAATTATTCCACGTGCGCTTTAATTTTTTCCCTTCGCCCATTTTTATATTTTTTACTCGAGTATTTTTCTCAGACTCATCCGGGACTCGTTACGTTCTTCAAGACGAAGGAAACACCGGGGAAATTACGCGACTTAAAGTTTTATCTGTTACAAACCTGGGATTTCGTTAAGACAGTTTGCCACGAGAGTGCGCGCACAAGTCATGCACAATGCATTGACCCAGTTTGTTTATGTTGGTGTTGGAGTTTATTAAAATTTACTACCAACGGGGGCTGAAACGTCACATGGACAAACTCCAGTCCTATTCTGAGCAAAGCTTTAATGGCATTGATGAACAAGTTGGCCTCACGCCAGCA
The DNA here is from genome assembly GCA_034695745.1 of Geophilus truncorum. Taxonomy (NCBI): domain Eukaryota; kingdom Metazoa; phylum Arthropoda; class Chilopoda; order Geophilomorpha; family Geophilidae; genus Geophilus; species Geophilus truncorum. The sequence continues at coordinate 25,329 of JAQFZP010000078.1, read as the reverse complement.
ACAAAACCACACTTTGGCACTACCCTTTTCTTTTTAGCTGACAGAGGCGCCACTCTGTAGACAGTAAATGGCCAGCAAAACGCACTCTAATTAGACCGCAAGAATGCTAGACAAAAGAATGCACTAATTATACACAAAAAAAATATTTATTTTTTTTGAAATTTTGAAATTTAGATTTTTTTTTGAAATTTTTAAAATTAGAATATTTTTTTTAATTTTTTTAATTTTTAATTTTTTTTGGTTTGTGAAATGGGATTTTCATTTTTTCACAAAAAAATCTTGATTGGCATTTTTATTTAAAAAAAGAAAATTGATTTAAATATTTCCAGCTGTGGCAGAAATAATCATTAATTTGAAGTAATACAGAACTTTCTGAAATCTAATGTTATAAACTCGGTAATAGTGATTTTAAGAGCGTTATAAATTTTACAGTTATGCATTGTATTGTTAAAAAATGCAACATATAACGTATTTCGTCATAAATGCGTTATGTATTGCAAAATTCAAAAGGACGCGAGTCTCAATAAGTGCTTGAGTAGTTGAGTGCACTATTTGAGTACACGAAAAGTATACAAAACAAATACATAAAATATACTTTAGAGTTGTTTTATCTTCGTTGTAAGTAATAACAATGTTAAAATAGACTGAAAATATGTTTTATGTAATTCTTTAGTACCGGTATTGTAATCAGCATTTTATTAAAATTATGATCAAAAGCAAATACAGTGGAACCCGTTTATAACGTACTCGGGTATAACTCTGTCATAACGTAGGTAACAATTTTGTTTTTATATAAACGTTATACGAAGTTACTCGGTTATAACATCATTTTCAAGTCGGTCCCTTGAGAAACGTTATAAACGGGTTCCACTGTAATTGTATACCACAGTCCTCCAATTTTAAAAATTTTTCTGGCAGGCAATAATGTTTGCATAACATTACAAAATACCCAACATTTCTGTACGATTAACGAATTATTTTCCTTATTTTGTTATTTTACAAATTACAATTTGCTAATGAAATAACGGCTAAATTACGTTATTTTTGTTATAAAATTTGTGTCCAAAAGTAAAAAGACAACAGAGGCACAGAGCAGACTTTAAAATTTCTAAAAGTTCCCTCGATTTTAGTGGCAGTACCGAATAATTCGAATTATCTGGCACCGTTCTCAGTTTCGATTTTTCCGACACGCCGCCTAATGCTGAGAAATACGGTACCGTAATTATCAAGATTTGTGTTTGACTAAAAACTAACTAACGAAAAATATTCATTTTTCAACTGTAGTTAAACTTTAATACTAATAAAAACTAAGTGGATAATTTATTTGATTCCCAGATTTTATTATTGATGATCACTTAAAGTCATTTTGCCAGTTACAAGTAGTGGTCAAGGTTAATCACTCAATTACACTCACTCGATTTATCAATGTTTGTTGTTATTTCCTATCAATAATCCTGCAAATTATCTGCAGCAGCTTAATTTTCAACCAAAAATAATTCAATTTATACCACACGATGACCAGTAATTAATTACCAACCACATTCTCAACATCTGTTATGGATTACTGTCCTGTTCTATTTAGGCACATAAATTAACTCCAGTATCTGTGATGCATTTGACCTCTAGTGACATTATTGACAAAGCTTCTAGTATAGCTATACTTCAAAGAATTATCCCAATACCAGTAGGTTAAAACTCATGGTAAAATTTCCTAAGCTTTTTTTCTTGACACATTATTAAAGACAAAATATTGAAAAATGGATATTTTTACAAAGCATAAGTGGAAAAAGTGTGAATTTATAGTGTAAAGTAAGTAAAAGTCACAGATTTTTCCTTTATAATGATGGCTATTATAAAATCAGCAAAAACTTGTCACAAAACTTTGTTCATTGTAACTTGGTATACCTTCACATGTGTAAAATAGTTTGCAGAAAAGATTAACAAGTTTGAAAATTTACAAATATGCTAAAATTGCTAAAAATTAAAAAAAAAAATACCAGTAGATGTAAAATTTAAAATGAAATGGCTGGCCATTACATAACCACCCTATGACACAAAATTTGAGTGTAAAAAGCAAAATTTTTAAACAAAGCTAAGATTATTTCTTTTTCTTAGCCTAAGAAAAAGAAATATCTGTATAAAGCAACAGAATATATTATTTTCACTATATACAATAACAGGAATTGTTTTTCATTACACATATCACACATGCAAAAAAAGTTATGATATTACTTGTATACTTTCCACAACAACATTTTTGGCAGTTATCAAATTTTTGAAAGTTTAAAACTTTGTAATTTAATTCCAAGTTTCTTGTTTCTTTAACACCAAAGTTTACAAATTTGTATTTTTAACTCTTTTACACCTATTTCACACTTTTAATTCTATACATTAAAATTAAAAACATTACATAACTACAACAGCTCTATAATACCAACAGCTGGATACAATTTAAAAATTCTTTTAAAAGCTGCTTAGCCAAACATAGTAAACCTAGATACAAAGTAGAATAAAAAATATGATGTACCACATGTTGGTATACTTGTATAGTTTTAAAATCCTCTATTTATATCCCAAATTCCATTCTTTTTTTATTCAGATTGCATTCTTCTTCTATTTTTATAAGAAGAATGTAAAACAAATATAAGGGTTGGGGCTAAAGATAAAAAAAATGTCTGTTTTTTCTAAGAGTACATTCCTCTCACACCGGTGGCTCTGGTTTAAACCAAACAGGTAAAAGAAGTGGATGGAAATCAATTTTCAGCTTGTTTCTTCCTCCCTTTCCTCTCACCCACACAAACAAGCAGAAGAAATATGGAAATGGCAAAACGCCCACAGTTGCCATTTTTATCCAACTCGATGGTTGCCATAATGCAATTTCAACTTCATTCGCCATAATTCTACAATAACTTGATGGATTTCAAATTGTTATTGGCTTACAAACGAAAGAGCGATATACAAGGCAATAAAAATATAAAAAAAAGACATAAAAGAGGGTGAAAAGGAAGCAGAAACAGCAAAACTGATAAATAACAAATAAAACCTCTTTAGATTTTTAATCTCAATAATTAGAAAAATAAAAATACAACAAAAGTAGTGAAAAATGAGATTATTTTATAATGTGCATTGATAAGCAGAAAACTCTGGAAGTCACTTTGTGCATGAACTTGCTTAAGTTGATTATTTAATTAAATTATAAATTTGCTCAAGCTTGAACAAGGTTTACATGCAACAGATTCAGCTTACAAACACTTAAGTTTAATGAATTTTCTTAATTTATACAATATAAATAAATTATTTAATGGTTCTACATCTAAATTGAAGAGTAATTTAATTCTTACTGAAGTGAAGTACACCATAAGAGTAAAAAGTATCTTCTGGTGAGAATTTTTTTATCTACTTGACACCATTTGTGTTAATTCTTAATCCCAATGGCTTTTAAATGAGATTTCACTTTTTAGTGGTTTGTAATGACTGAAAAAGTGTAAGTGAATTAACTGTGTGTACTTTGTTAGGTTTAGGTGCTAAATACTAGAGGAGTGATGCATTTTTCTTGTATTGAAGACACTTTGTATTCACTGGTGATATGAAAGGGTTGGTCTTAGAGGGAAGGAAGTGACAGCTGACTAGTGAGAAGAAAAATGATCCAACACCATTCCAGTGGCTCAGGTTGGTCAGAGGAAATGTTCAAGGCTTGTAACCACTTTTCCTGAGTGAAGAAAGGATGGATTTACCAGTTCAGAAAAGGGCAAAATTGTGAATCTTGGATTGAATGCTTAGCCATCTGGTGGTAAGGCCGTTGGAAATTAATTTTTAGTTTCACGTCACTGCCCACCTGTTAGTGGCGCTCAATCCCCCCCCCCCCGAAAAAAATCTGTTTGATTTGGAGAAATTTGGAAAGATATTTTTAAAGATTTTCAAATATTTTTAAAGATCTTACAGATTTTTAAAGATTTTCAAATATTTTTAAAGATCTTACAGATTTTTAAAGATTTTTTTCAAATTTTTTTTAAAGTTTTTTAGAATTTATAACGGATTTTTAGGGATTTTTTTGACTCGTCGACGAGATTTTCCAGTTTGTCCAACCCATCGATTTTAGGATACATTTTATATTACAGTTGAACCCCGTTATAACAAACCCACTTACAACGAAAACACACATATAACAAATCTGTTCAAAATCCCGTCTACGTTAATCGTGTACTAATTCGTCACAATATAACAACAACGCGTTATAGCGAACACATTTTTTAATCCCTTGAGCTTTGTTATAATGAGGTTCGACTGCATAATACAAATCTTTAAAAATTGAGGGGGAAAAAAAAATCCGCCCGCCTCAATTTCTTTTGAAAAAATAATTTTTTTATATTAAAAAAAAAATCATATTAAAAAAAAAAAAAAAACCCTCACGCATCTACTTTTAAACGTTTCTAGGACGTGAAACTAAAAATTAATTTCCAATGGCCTAAAACCAGTTTCCCACATAAAATTAATTGTTGAACTTATGTTTAACATGCAATTTATAATTTATATCCTATAATGTGTAATGTTATAAGTAAATCTTCCGCAAAGTCTATATAGCTAAAGTTATGTAACATGTAATTTATTATTTATACAATTTTGTTGACGATTGATGTATATCATAAATTATAAATTGTTTGATAAATATGAGATCAACAACAAATTTTGTATGTTATACAGTAAATATAAAGTTAATTGTTGCTTGTTTGTACAAGGTTCCTAAATCCTAATAGAGTTTATCAAAACTAAACTAGATTCCTTAAATTAATTCTCACGAAACAATTAAAAATTAATGATTACACATTATTCGCAATTCATCCCCATTATAAATTCAGTCAATAAATCAACTTAACAAACATGTATTCCATTCGGACCTCTCTCTAAAGGACAAACAGTTAGATACATATCTATTCATGCAAAATACATGCAAACATTTTTCATACATTTACACCTAATCAATTTTATTTCCAGTTACAACTTCCAAACTCCTGACAATAAACTGTCCCTTTTCCTTTCAAGTGTCTTTCTTGGCAACAATCCACTCTCAGCATTTATAATACAAAGCAAACACTTGTGGTTTTCAGGCCTTTTGTGTCTCCTGTACAAACTAAATAAAAAAGAACTATCCTATCAAATTTTATAGTCCCCTACAGTTTAAATTTAGATACAAGAGGGAGTGTGTCTTTGCAGTTTAATTCATGACTCTTTAAAATTCAGTACTTGAAGGAAGCAATTGATTGGAGTATTATGCAGTAGCTGGCCACTCATCTATGAATAAATTATCCATTGACAAAATATTGAGTCAATAAGAAACACAATTCAGATTTAGTTTTCACTTTAGGGGAAGATAGCAAGTCAAAAAAAGAATGAAAAATTAAGTGTTTTCAATTATTTATGCCCTTTTATATGTTAAATTAAAGTGTATCTTTTCTGCTAGATTTATTTCAACTGCCTGTCACCAGTGTGTGCTGATGGAATGGATAAGAGTTGTGATTTGGAAAGATTTTTTTTATTTTGTTAATTACAGGCTCTGTCATGCTTATCATTAAATGATTTGAGATGGGCAAAGGAAAAAAAGATAAAACTGAATTGACAATTTTATGTTTAAAAGCAGTGAATTTATGTAGGAGGGAGTTTTGAAATGAATTCAAGATGAATATGGTAATTGTGAATGCAGTAGGTGAGATAAAAAGTGGCTTGTAATAAGCCTGACATGTCTTTCTTGCTCAGTTAAAATTAATTATAAGTAATGTTAAGAGTCATGAAAAAAGGTGTTTATAAACTGCTAGCAGATGAAAGTCTTGTTGTGGTTGGGAAAAAGTAAATCTTTGTAGTTTTAATTTAAAAGATGCTAAGGTTATTAATGAAACAATGTTTTGTAGGTTAGAAGAAAACAATGGTACCTGAAAATGTATGTTTGTATAGTAATAATGCTTAGGTATTTAAAACTTTCATGTTTCATATTAAATTTTTAATAAAAAGTTCTAAAGTTTCAATGTTTTGTAAAACTAATTATTGTTTACATTTGTTTAATAATGCTCATTTTCAAATGCTTTTCAAAACAATGCAAATTGATGTTATTTCTTCAATATTTATTTTCTTGCAATTATAATTTTCTTTGTTTGCAAACAGTATGATTTTCAGATTGTTGATAACATTATTTAGAAAAACAATAATCCCATGTTATTGAAATAAAATTATACTGTTGTTATGATTAAATAAATATTATTTCCATAGAATCAAGCAAAACAAATTACATAACAAAAGATTTCTGTAATCAGATACAATATACTGTACAATCTCTAAAAACAAAAAAAAAAATCTCAAATTTTAAAAATTCTATAATTCTCCAGTTCACAAACAAATACTCAAATTTCAAGATAATTTTAACTCTGGTATTATCTTATCAAACCAACCTAAAAAAATAAAAACAAAACAAAACAAAACAAAATAAACATCAAATCTCCTTTGTCCTTTTACGCTCTTTTTCCCACAAGACATCAACATTTGAAAACCCTCACCTAGAGAAAAAATCAATGCTCCATCTTTGTCACTTCACAGTTAACATCACACTTTTCATATGCCTTGACTTCCTAATTTCTCACACTCAAAGACAAAAAATTTTAATAGTTGTCATCAATTTTAGTGATAACTCTGACCTGTCAAACATTTCTATTTTTAAAGTAATATAATCAAGAAATACTCATAGATATATTGTCTTCTTAATATATTCAGATATCCCTAATATTTTTTAACATGTCTAGACATGTGTCTGGTGGTAATTAACAAAAAAATATCTTCAAAACAAGTCACTTTTGTCATCTGTTGTGGTGCCACAAGAGTTGTTTGCTTCATAATTTGCACAAACTAAAGATATGCTAATGTGTTGCATACCCTCATTTATCAAGCCAATCCCTCTGGTGTTGGAATTATTTACTGTCCTTCATTCACCTTCCCCTTGAGAACACCCTTAACCTCTGCCCCAACCAAAACAGGAACTGAAAACAATCACATCATATTCAAGTTGTGAAAAACAAAAAATAGTAAAGAGGAAAAAAAATGAGTAAATGGGTGCACTGAACTGATGTTGTAAATGTGGAATGAGACAAAAGGATAAAAACAGGATTCAATTTCATGTGGAGAGAGGAGAAAGAAGATGAGGGATGAGTTTACCTTGTTGCTAGATAAGAAATAAGGGGAACCTAAAGTAAAGGAAAAAAAATTAGCTAAGCTTGGTAGTAAAGTGTGACTTGCATTCCAGGAAACAGTAATGGAAAACTTTTATCTCTGAGATAAAGGGATGAAAGGAGAGCAAAGATGCTATCCTAGAAAATATGACAGCAGCAAAAAAAAATGTGGGAAAGTTTTTGCACATTTCTCAACTGAATTTCTTGCTCTAGTTAATCCAAAAGTAAAAAATATTTTTTGAAATTTTTTTTAAAAGTATTTTTATGATTGTAAACATCATTATTTGCTATGTTGTAAAAATTGGGTTTGAGATAAACTAGTAGTAATAAAATAACTTTTTGACATCTTTTATCTAATCACATTAACTCTATACCAGAAGATGATGATTTAAAGTTACTAAAACTACTAAATAGCCAAGAGTAAAAAAAATAATCCAGACAGTAGAGTAAATAACAATATTAGCAACTACCCGAAGAAAGCCTTATTGTATCAACAAACAATCCAGCAAAACAAAAGACCTAGGAAACAAAAAAGTGAGTGCCAGACAGGTCCAGGTGGCAAAGTGAGACACAGAGGCATGAGACAAAAAAGAAGGAAAACAAGACCAAACACTTCAGCAGTGGTTGCAATATTCTTGTTCAGTGCCTGAAGCCATTGCAGCAAGATATCCACAAGAATTTGCTAGCTATGCTAATATTTTGATGAGAACATGAAAATGGTGCAAAGCGAAGAAATTCCAGCGCGCTTAGTTATACCGGTGTGAATTTAAAGCATTGAATAGAATTCAAAATATCCAATTTCAGCTTTCATTTTCCTCATGCCACAAATTGAATAAATTAATTTGCAAATTGGTTTTTGATAAAAAATCTGCAAAACTGCTAATGCCAATTTCAATAGTAATTCATTGTCGAAAACCAGTCTCCGCTTCTTCGGCCATCTTAAAGAACAAATTTTAATACCCATTCCACTTTTTATTGCTAACCTGCTTCATTATTTTTCAATAACTTCACTGCATTTGGTAACCTTAATAACACAATCCATAAAATGAAAATGGCTTTTTCAAAATGATATTGCAAAATTTGACTTATTGCTGATTCTTGGGTCAGATTAAAGTTTAAGCACTGTTAAAGAAATAAAAAAAAAACCTTCTGCATATATAGAAATAAGAAACAAAGTATTAAACCCTTTAAATGACCTGGAACAAATGAAGTATGATGGGGGACCCAGACCTCATGAATAAATGACTAAAAGCACAGTTGAAGTTTTTTCTTCTGCTACATACAGGCCTTGTTAGCAAATTAGCTAATTTTACTAAACTATCCTCACCATATTTTGCCATCAGTGTAAGGTTTAATTGGGTAGTTGAATCCAACCTGACATGTGTAACCAGCTTCAAAGTTAACCCTCACCCAATCTACTTGACTTTGCTGCAGACAATTTGGCTTGTTTTGTTTCTATCTCTCAAGAGGCTGATAAGCCTTTGCTAAAAGTACTTCCTCCAATCACAGTTTCACTTCCATTACTTTAGTTCAATGACCTGAAACCATCAAAGTAGAAAATCCTATTGCTATAAAACCAGGTGAAAGAATGGAAAAGAAAGAAACACATGTGGTTTTTAAGAATCTCTTGTTATCTTTAGTAAAATAAAACAACTTGGCTGTCTGAATTTTTGTATTAAAAAAGTCAAGCTTGAGCTCAACTTTAAGAGACATAGAGGTAGGAATTCTAATCTCAAGTTGCAAGTAAGAATTTTTTTTTGGTAATTTCCAATTCTGATAAAGAAAAATGAAAAATCCAAAAGAAAGGGAAAAATTCTTGTCAATTTGAAATTTTGTAGCTCAAGGGAAATTAATAGGATTATGTTTCATGAAATAGGATATAATGATAGTAATATAACTGGTATTGAAATATTTATAAAATTGTTTATGATGTCTTTGTTGTTTGGATATTTAATTAAGATAAGCTTACATTCATGTTTCAAGGTAGCTTTTAATGCTGGTGTTGTGAATATTTGCTTTATTAAGAGTTTAATCTTGTTTAATCAATAAATAGAAACTTAGCATTAATTATAAAACACTTACTTGCAATAACTTCCCATTAGAAACAAAGTTAAGTAGCTATAAGATCATATGCTTATGGTTTGAAATCAGTTAAAGTACAAATCCCAATTGTACCCTAAAACTGAAGTACTATCCAGGGCATGGATTTAACAAATTATTGCAAACAACAACACAGATTGCTATTATTGCAAAATTATAATAAAATTATAATTCACTAAAGATTTTGATGTAATTTGCTTGCAATTAGAATTTACAATCAGGGATGTGATTGATTTTGTATAGTATCAACAACATTCACTTTTGCAGTATCAACAGTAACAACAATATTAGCAGTATCGATCAGCGTTACTGGCAATATTGTCCTTCAACAATGCAGTTAAAAATTCCCCAAGAAATACTAAATGTCGGAAAAAAATAGAATATGATAAAAAATTCAATGCAACTTTGTCAAGGAATAATATTAGAATGCCCAAATAACGTCTAAAAAAAGGAGAAGTTATTCAATTTTTTTTTTTAAAAGCAATACAGACTGTAGTACTAAACGGCCGAAAATCGCCAAACCGTAATTTATTTATTTATAAAATTTAATTTTTTTATTGACAAAATCGGATTTCGGATTGGACCGGATCGGATTGGGGAGAAATTTGATCCGAATAGTTTGTCCAAATCCGATCTGAAATCAGGATCGGATCGGATAATCGGATGGCAACACTAAATACAATCAACCCTCTCAAATCCAGACATAGGACGAAACTGGGAAAAGTGGCCGGGTATGGAAGTTGGCCGGGGATGAGAAAGTATTTAGTGTAGGGAGATATTGAAAGGGTCCGAGACTTTTGGCCGGGGGTTAATACTGTACATTTTGAATACACGTCGCAATAACGTTATGATACTATTAACGAGCGCAGCGCCCCTGAAAGGTAAACGGTGCAAAGTGCAAGATAATGCAATTTCCAACAATACAGAATGCTACTATAGAAACAAGCAATAGTTCAGCCATTTTTAATTTGCAACTTTATAATAATATTTAACACAAATACAAATAAAAATAAACAATCCATTACTTCATCAAAACAACTTGTCCTCATGTCCATTTTCAAGCAGAAATAAACAGCTAAACAAGACACAATAAATTCCTTCTCCCCAAAAGCAAAACCATAAGCTGCTTATATGCTGACAGCACCACAGGAAAACCACAAACTGCAGCACAAGAATCATATTTAATGAGGATAATCTGGTTGATAAAATGTTTTCACAAGCTTGAGAATGTTGCATCCCCTTCCTTATCTTAAAAAAATCCCCTTCTGCTTAAATTACCAATGATGATAATTCTTGTGGCAAAAGAAAACTCTCACCATGCATAATTTACTAACTCTGATTTATTTATCTCAGCTACTGTCTTACTAAGTTGATTTATATAATTTTCTAATCCATTCAACTTAACAAGGGGGAGCACGGGTGGGGGGGGTGGGGGTAGAAGGAGATGGAGACCCCTATGAGTCAACAGCAATCAGCAATCTTGCATTTTGTACTATTACATTACATTTTTTATTTTAATTAATGATTATCTTCATCACTTCTAAATCCTTATCAGTCATTAAAAGTGAATTATGAATTACATGATAATAAAATAATAAAAGTTATGTTGTGCTGAGGATGAATTAATCATGAATGAAAGACATTTTTACAGATATTTGACGTGTACAAGTAGTTTACATGAAAGCTGTCATGAGTTAGTGTAAAAAGTTTAGGTATTGTTTTCAACCTAAAAACGTCAAAATGACGTTTATGTATTAAATATGTATCAATGAACAACGTAATGTTATTGTCTGACTACTGGTTATCTTCTTTCCTTACTTCTTCAATTTTCTGTTTTCGCCTTCAATGAGATTTAGAGTTCTGGTTTTTCGTTCAACTTTTGGATTTTTATTTTGTTGGTGATCTCTAGATCCCATTGGAGCAAATAATGTGACTTGCATAATGCTTGTTAAAATTAATATTGTGTCATGATTTATGACAGACTTGTGAAACATTTTTAGCTTTCGTAGTTTTGTAGAATTTGTGTTGATTCAAAACTTAAGACTGTCTAAGATTATGTGACAGGTTGCATACGACCAAAGTAGCCGCTGGCAACATTAAGCATCATTAACTCACTCATTCACTCATTGATCAAAGCATATTTTAAAAATTCATTCATCAACAATACATCTTAAGAATAATGTAATTACACTGATTTGATGAAACTCGCAGTGACGTGTTACAACTTTCAATATTATTTCTATAATATGTGCAGTTAAAATATTTTAAAAGTTTAGTTTTTTTAAATGTCGAATAACATTACGTCATTTTGACGAACTACATGGCCTTAAAATAAAAATCTTAATACAGCCAAATGACATTTCAACTTAAATTAAAAAAAACAAATAGTGAAAATTTTATTCATCAACTCAACGTACGTCAATGTGACGTTATCGATCTCTTTAAATAATCAAAATACGTTTGGTAATGTTAGAACGCCTCGTTGAAGCGATGACAGGAGAAAAAAATTGTAAAACGGAAAATATATTATATGCCGGTTGCATAAAACGAAAATGGTGAAAATTAAGTCATGCGATTGCATCTTGCTTTGCTTTCGAGTTGTGCTGATAGCGATACATTTTTGGTAATTCAAGCCTCGTACGACGAACTTATTGATTTACACCCAGCCACGCCTTGCCTTCAATTTCACGCAAACCAAACAAAATTCTCTTCGCCAACATTTGCATCCGACTTGTGCTCGAAAAACGAGAAAAGCTAGTGTTTCGTTTGAGTTTTAAATCTCAAATCTGTGATAATAAAAATTCAAATCATCCGCACACAACAACGCATCACAATGACACTACATGTATTCTATTGTAAATGACAGATTTAACAATTTTTAACATTGTAGTGGTTTAAGGGATAAATAAAATGCGGATTTATGGTTTTTAAGACACTTAAAACACGTCAAATTGACGCATTTTTTTTATTAATTTCATTGAATTACGTCTTTATGACGTGGTAAAGAAAACAGTCAAGTAAAATTCTAAGAATCGAAAATTGTAATAATAATAATAATAAAAAAATTCCGATGTACCAATAACGTCAAAATGACGTACTTTTTTAATTAGATACAATTCCAACGTCAAAATGACGTTTTATACGATTTTCATGTAACATCTCAATTTGAAAGTAAAAAAGATGTCAAGTTGACGTATAAATTCAATTAGGCGACGCTGCTATGGAAACAGTGTAAAACATCATTTATTTTCACGTCTAGCTATAATCGTTTATAAGTTAAGACTCAAATAACTATCATTTCAAATAAACTGTATTTAATTTTCCAGATATACTAAAGTAAACAAGTTATTCAATTCTGGTTAATCACTGGCTCACGTGGCAGTTCTCGTTAAACGAGTCAAAGTCGAAAATCGATTATAAAATCGGAAATTATTACGGAGCTTAATTCAGCGAAGTCGATAATTGGGATTTCATATTCACCCACACAAACACGGACAGAATGTCAATGTTATGAGGTGAAGCAAATTATAAATCAATTTGTTACTCGATAAATTCAAATCGGAATGAATACATAAACACATTAATCACGCCAATCAATAAACATGATTAAAGACTCCAGTCACAACGTGTTAAATTTAATCCTTTTAACACTTTTCCCATCCTAATTGGCGTCCAAAATTGGTAAATTGTAACGAGACATAATGATTCACATATTTCACCAAACACGTCAAAATGACGTATCAATTTAGCGTCTCCTGTCAACTGCTTTTCTAAATGACACAGGTTATTAAAACGTAACAATCAATCTCAAATAAAAATGTACGTCAATAAAACACGTCAAAAATAAGTTTTAAGTAACAATTCGTTGATATAAAAAAATACCTATAAACCACGTCTTAATCGCATAAAATGCAATAAATTTCACTACAACACATCAATATAAATTTCAATGTTAAAATACGTCCAAATGATGTTTGAGTTAATTTTAAATTGATAAATAAAGCAATAAATTAAATATTTAAGTCATATTTCATAAAAAAAAAACACGTCAAAAATCAGTTTTTATCAGTAAAAACACGTCTAAATGACGTTTAACTTAATTTCTCATTACTAAATAAATCAAACAGTCTTACCACGACATGATGCAACACTAGATGCACATTGTAGCACAACAAACGAGCACTGGAAACACTGTCACACAACACCGGGGCACTGAGACTGTGTGCGTGTGCGCGCGCTTAGAGCGGACTCAACCAAGTGGTACCAACAAGGAAGAGCTGAATTCATCTAAACTGTGCGAACATCACGGGTTGAGTCGATTCCACTCACAAGGGAGGGTTCAACCGGTTTTTGGATCAATTCCAGAACAGGGACTGCTGGGCTGCTGGCTTCATACACAAAAGCCTTTCTAAACCCTATTTTACCATTATAATCACCTGATGAAAAATTAAATTTAAGGTTTGTCTGTTTGGTGGCAGTTAAAAAAAAAAAATTGGAAATGACGTCATATATATATTTATTTTTTATTATGATTACCTGTGACGTCACAAAATGTCAATTGTTTTGTTTTGTTGTGATTTTTGTCATTAAATGATGTAATCAAAATCTCATTTATCAAAACTGTTCATTAAAAAGTTATAAAAAAAATATATAGAAAAATGTCGTAAATTAAAATATCAACTAAAATTTTTTTAGAAAAGAGATAATAATTAACCTTTCTCAGCATCAAGTTCACAAAATGTTATAAAAGACGTCACTAACCTTTAACACTGCAAACTTCTGTTTAATACACGTTAAGTAAGATTTGCAATGATGCAAAATTTTTAGAAAAAAGATAATACAGTAATTAACCTTTTCCACCATAAAGTTCACAAAATGTTACAAATGACGTCACCAACTGGTCAAAGCACACTTTTAACACTGCAAAAACATTTATTTTTCATTTTTTTCTTTCAAAATTCTGTTTAATACATGTTAAGTGAGAATTGCAATGGAGGCCATGTGGTGTAGAAGGAGAAAGGTATTGGGTGATATGCGCGCGAACCAACCACCAGGGGAGCTATTACACAACTTTATAGAAGTGCTCGAGATGGGTACAATGTTGCTCATTAATTTCCCCTCTCCCTTAGCCCACGTTTATCGAGAGTGGCCATAATTGCGACCTTTAAAACTGTTTAGGAATGCATCTCGCGAGTTCTCGCTACTTTTCATTATTACCCACTGCTCCTGCGCCACCTTTTGTTGCATACTTTATGCCCTTAAGTTTGTTTTTGGTAATTTTTTTTAAAAACTGGACGATGATTTAGAAGAGTTGATGGAAGAAGTTGTTTGATGAATGAGTGCGGGTAATGAGTGTTGCTTGTACGGTAGTTTATTGGTACTGTAATTTTTTAGATCTAAAGTTGGATTTGAAATGTGTAATAAATTGTAATATTGACTTAGTTTGGTTTTTTTTGTAATTTTATAGTGTATTTGAAATTAAGGCTTATTTTTATATTTAAAAAAATTTAAAATTTTTAGGTCTATTTTTGAGTTTTAATACTTTATGTCAATTATTTTTATATAACTTTTTATTTATTTTAACATTTTAAATGTTTATGTAATTGTGGTAGTAGTGGTACACATTTATTAACTCGAATTATACTTTTAATTACAAAATTGCTTATGTAAACTTAATCATATTTGTTTACTTTTTTGTATGTGAAAATATAGTGAATTTTAAATTTCACTGCTATAGCAAACCTGTGTTTGAGTATTAACAACAAAAAATATATATATTTTTATAGGATCTTTTAATCAATATAAAACTCACGTAAAATATAGATTAACCGCCTATAATACTCAAGGATAAAAAAAACTAAAAAAATATTTTATTTCAAAATAAAATCCAAAATAATAACCATATATTAAAAAAACTTAAACCCCAAAATCCCTAAATAACCCTAAAAGTTAATACAAATTCATCCAAATCCAAATCCAATTTCACCATCAAAAAAACACCCCATTAATATTTAACTCGAAACCCCATTCATTATTCATCATAAAATTAATTAAACCCAAACCCACAAACAAAAAAAAACTAAAATCCAAAGTAAAAAAAAAAAAAAGAAAAATCATTTTCCAATTAAGCCAACCCCCTAAAACCCCCTACAACCCCTACCACCACCTCATCACCCTTTAAACCCCTCAATTTACCACTTACACTAAACACCACTCATCACTACACCTCACTCACGCCTACCCACAAAACACCCTAAGCACCCCAAGGCCCCCTAACGACAACAGGTGACATAATGCCACGAGCCAAAAAACAAGCAACAAAAACAGCTACAACCCTATCATTCCAACGCACAAAGTGAAGTCTTCAAAGGATTGTTCCAGACTTTACCCCCATTTTTTAACCCTCTTTTGTCTCCTTGCGGAGCAGACGGGGTTTTACTACATCAAAGGAGTATTTCTCTTCTCCCCCTACATTCATGAATTGCTCACAATACCGTGGAAGGGGGTTAGGGAAACCAAGGGGTAGACACATCTCAACCCTCCCAAACAGGAGGCTTAGGCAACACTTGGTGTTTAGCATAACTGGTTTTTTTTTTCAAAGGGGGTAGAAAGGTTTGCCAACTGTTAACCCATATGTATTAACTGGTTATGGCTGATGCTTCTCTTCCCCCTTCTGCTCGTTTCCCCTTTTCTGCTAAGTTGACCATCACCTGCGTTGGAAACCCCCTCTCGGATGCTCTTCAGGTAGGGGTTGAATTAAGGTGGGGTTAACATTTCCGACAGTTCAATGGAAGGGGTTTTTTTTTCGTGAGAAAATGGGTGAAAGGGGAAATTATGGAAATGGGATGCAATGGCAATGGGTTTTGCATTTTTTTTTATAAATTTAAATAAAAGTTAAGTGATAGTCTATAAAAATGAAATGTTATGAATATATACTGTTTTAATTCCTATGATCAGAGATCATTTTGGTACTTTGATACCAGTATTCATCAAAGGGTTTTGGAATTCTGCACGCCTCAGATAGTGATAAAATAAACTAATAATTTAATAAATAATTTCTATCAGGTTTTATCACTAATTTTCACAATTTTTTTTAAATGTTTAGTTTTAAATGCATTGAAAAAGCGAAATTACGGTTCATATGTTTTCCTTTTCCAGTTCAATTGTGCTATCGGGACTCGCAGCTTCAAACTCTGTTTTCACAACTTCAACTCGTTTCAGACAAAAACCATAGCCAGATTCAGACTCAATGTGTTCAACTAAAACAAGTTTATATTTTTGTCAAACATTTGTAAATTATATATGACACGAGGATTCGTTTATTATTTGCATTTGCTTAGATCATGCTTAAACTAGCTTAAATTGAATTTATACATTTTTTGTATCATTTTCTTTCAGGTTAGATAGAGAAAATGACAGGTTTACCCTAGACAACTTTTTGCACAAGACTTTACACAAGTCCAAATAATAAACAAACCCGTCTAGTGTAATCTAATTTAAATACAATGAGTTCAAATACCTTATTTCTGAAATGCATTACATGATAACAACATGTTGGTGAACCAATTATTTCTCCACTTTGTAAATAAAGAGGTAATTAACACCGAAATTAAAGTATAAAAGATATCATCTCGTATACATATACGTACGATAGTTATTATCAGCACTAAAAGTATTGTAGTGGCAATAACCTCATGTTACGGTACACAGAATGAAACATTAACCGCAAGTCCTATGCACCTATAAAAGTTTAACAATACTTCCAACATTCAACTTTAACAAGTGCCAACTACCTGTAGTTAAATCAGCTAGACGAGTTCAGCTGAAACAAGTTGTAAAATGTCCTGACATTTCAGAATTTGCTTTCTACCAAATATTTTAGTTAGCAGTTAGCACCCATTCAGTGACAGATTTAGTTTAATTACAATGTATCCTCTAGTAGCATTACTTTCGATTTCGCATTACCAACAAAAGTGTAGTCTTCTATTATGTTTTTCCAAAACATCAACAAAGATATAAATAACATCACGTATTTTAATTTTTAAAGTATTATTTTGTAACTTAAATAGATTCAGAGATCTTAAGAGGAAGAATTTTTATAATTTCACACTATAAGCTCTTGATAAGTGTGACATTCATAAATCACCCATAGAAACTCACTAAAAAAATCAACCAATCACAGAGATTGTAAAAGTGGCGTCGTTTCTCAATCTTGCACACACAAAAATGCTTAAAATACGTTTAAAAGTTGTTTAAGTACTCTGTATTGTTATTAGTAATAACCTAAAAAGGCGTTTTATGTACTGCTTTAATATTAAAATAGCATTATATTGAAATTGTGATTGCAATTTTAAGCAAATGCTGATTTCTATCAATAATGCAGAATACAGAAATGTGAAGTTGCACTACGGTAGAGAAATACTGTTTTTATTCGCATTTATACCTTATCAGTAGTCATAGACGGTATTCTTTCTAGTGTCGGACAGTGTGGAGACTTGCATTTCCGTTTGAATAGTTGATTAGGCATTACATAACAACATTATTAAATAATTGTATTGAGAATTTAGAAGTTGATTTGGATGTTGATTTCCCACATCAAAAATTTAAGACATGAAATCCAAACCAGACTAATCTACAACCACAGATAAATAATATAAATACTTAACTCTAAAAAAAGGAAATTACGAAAGGCAGCAAATGACTTAATTCATTAATGAGAAAACCTAATTTGATACATCAAAACATGTTAGATCAGCTTTTATCAGATTAACTTAATACTATCTAATACTCAGTAAGCCAAAATAAACAAAAACAATTTACTAATTGGAAATTTTTCCAGTTGCTGCAATTATAATTAAAAATGCATTTGTAAGTTTAGTTTAGTTTTTGTAAACAATAACTTACTTGCATCCCTTCTTTAATCCTTCTCTTGAATACAGTACATATGGATTTCAATTGCACAAATATGCAGCAATAGCATTTCTCAAACTTTCAACATTTCTGCACTTTTCAGCAAATATTACTTAAACTCAACCTTAAAACAAGAAATCCCCTTTAAAACTTTACTCTATGTGCATCAATGATAATTAATGTAAATAAAACTAATTTCCTAAGTGTCAACCACCTCCAGACATTAAAAGCACTCTTTCCATGCAAAAGATACAAAACTGCAACTTTAAAAACCTCAAATTGAATCTAAACCATGTTCACATTTCTTTAACCCCAAAATAGACATTTCATGTGTTCAAAGGCATCATCTGGATGTAATGTAAATCCTTGTGAGACACAGGAAATGGTTTTCTAAGATTCTACTTACCCCACCTACTATGACATCATTCAACTCTTCTTTTTCCTTCAGCTCCCATAGCTATTTTTATGGAGTGAGAAGGTGCAGACATCTTGGAGAATAAATCCAGTGAATAAAAAAAATTTAACTCAAGTCCAAGTTTTATGAATCTATTTTTATTTCTTCCTTAACACATACTATGATACTTTCAAGGTTTCTGTTTTATTTTTCTTCTTCTAATCTCATACTTGTAAATGCATTCCATTTGCATGACTTTTTAAAACTGCTTAAAATAATTCATACCTTTTCTTGTCAATTTCACTACATACATGACCTACTTTTTAGCTTTACCTTTTTTTTATATAGAGCTTAACATGACATGCAATTAACAAAAGCATGACCAAAAAAAGAAAACAAATTGTTCTGCTGGTGAAATCTGGGGGAGGGAAATGAAAATCAGGTTTAAAACCTTTGGTATAATGGAGAAATTAAAGGTGCCTAGCAGAGAAACTTTTAGATTAAACATTCAGAGATCTGGTTTAAAGGTACCTCTATGTCTGCACATTTTGAATTTGTAATAAATTTATAAATCCCTATGCAGATTTTATGTTTGTATTAGAAAGCTTTACTTTAGCCTCTAAGTTACTTTACCAGTGGCAGCTTTATAATTTAAAAAATCCATATTTTTGACAGTGCCACCTAGTGGGAAGATAAAAAAAATTATAGTTACAATTGTAATTTGTTGTTTATTGCATAGTTTGCACTGATGCAAAATGTTTGCGTGATGAAGTTTGTGCCCCACCAAATATTAATGAAATGGTTGAAGATAAGTAAAATGTAATGATAGGGTTAAATAGAAAGTGAGGTGGAGGCAATATAGTGATAACAAATTTGACCTCTGGCCTCATCTTAAAGATCATTCAATTTGTAACTTTTGTAACTGTTAAGTCCCATTTAAATCAATAAAAATGTAAACACACTACGTTACAATGATTTTAATTGAAAAGTCTCGCACAAACATTTTTATCGATGTAAACACAAATTTGCGTCGATGAAAATGGGGCTTTAAAGATAAAGCAAGATTTTCAACTTAGTCGAAAAATGATTTTTAATTCATAGGTTGTCATGAGAAAAAATTGAGAAAATTGAATTTAAACATTTAAACTTCCCTGTATAACATTCTCTAGGTTAATTCATTTTTTATTTGCACTTGTGTAAATCAGGTTTAAACTGGTTTAAATTGACATTTACACGCTTTTGACGTCACACCTTTTCAATTAGATCCAGAAAAATCTCAAGTTTTACCAAAACCAACTATTTACACAAGACTTTACAAATGTTCAAAAAATAAACGAACCCGTCTACTGTTTTTTGCTTTGCACTGTAGTAAACATGTTGACATCACACTGCAAACTAAAGTTGTAACTATGCCAATTTCAACAGATATAATTCTACTTTTCAAAAAGAAAATGTGATAAGACCAGAAAATAATGCACCTTCTAATCCTAGTGCACTTATCATCAATGCTAAATAAAGACCTTGTCTTGTTGCAAGTCATACCAACCAAGCCTATCAAATAAAAGTTAATGACACCATAAAATTGTAATTTTTTATTGCAATATTTGTAATTTAAACTTCAGCAATCAAAGTTATTGACATTTAAAGTACAAAATGCACATTTCTAGCTATATGTAAATGAAATTTAATTACTGCTATTATTCTAATTCATTCCAGATGAAATTAAATTGATAATGGACATGTATTTAATCTAAATAATTCATTTTTTCTTTCAAAATCAAGTAAAAAAAGTGTGAGAAACTAATTATGTTTCACAAGCACAGTCTGCATAATTTCATTTTTATTCTACTGAATTTAAATTTGGCTGATTTTTTTTTCTTTCAAGTGAAACAAGGATAAAGTTGTAACAACTTTTCTTTCTAGTTTTTAAACTTAAAGCAGAAGTATTTTTAAAACATGGATGTTTGTAAACATATAAGTAGCAAGAGTAATGCATCCAAAGACATTGCCAGATATGATGCAAGGTTACATATTGCATAAGCAACAGCTGAAAAGTTGCCATATGTAAATATTGCAAGTAATTTATAACAAGTTACAAGCTTTTCTTAACTCTTATATAAGATATATGGTATGCAAAAAAAGAATCTAAAGGTTTAACTTACCTTTCACAAAACAATTAAAGCAGCATAATATAAACTATTTGCTTTAATGTAATACAATGATGCCTCAAAATAAGAGTATATCCTGTTCATTTTAATCTAAATTAACTCTTACAGATCCAATTATTCCTATTTAGATGACACCTAAAAGATTACTAAACTTAAATATCCAGTTTCAGATTGTAAAATTGGCTTAAACTTGCTAAATTCAGTCACAATGTTTGTTAGCTCTGTCTAGTATTGCTGTGTATAAACTTGATAATTAAATCACCTTTGATCTTTAATTCAAACAAGCTCTTCTTTGTACTAAGTTTAGGTTTGGCGTATTTCACTTGACATGAAACATCAACACCTATTTTACATGAGACATGGTAATGAAAGGGCAAATGTTGTGTATAATGTCAAAGTGTATCAAAGTGTATTGTATTGCTGTTTATCTTGTTCAAAATGCATCTACCTGAAGAATGGTAGTCAAAGACATTTTCTATACATGAAGGCAGTGAAGCTTTTCAGTTAAAATAATCAATTAGTCTAACAAGTGAAGTTAACGAAATCCCACATTAAAGAGTTCATTTTGTGCATTAATTTACACACATAAAACTATAGAAATCAATTTACATCTAAGTAGGTATAAAGTGTGCCCTGTGGTGCATCTATATAAAAGTGTAATTTTTCAGACAGGTACTTAAAGAGCGTAAATTTATACTCATATTAATAGTTGTGTGTGCAAAACCATTCATTAAAGGTGTAAATTCATTCTCTTTAAGTGTAATATTTACAATAAAAAATAATGCAATTTTTTTTTTTTATCTTGGTTTCACACATAGAAATAAAGATGTAAAAATGTGTAAGTGTCCTAAACACCAACTTTCAACTTTCAAAAAAAAATTGGACTATTTTTTGTTTTTTAACCTTCGCACTACCACAAATTAAATTCCTTTAATCACACCATGTTGAGTCAAATATAACCCCTAAAATGAGCATGTGCATTTCGTGTTTTCTTAATACCCAGTAAATTCAAGCATTTTTCACCGAGTCAAAAAGTCGTGATGTCAGCCATTTGCATTGGTAGTAATAAAACTTTTGTGTAAAACGAATACTTACCTAGCAGGCATGAAATGGCAGCAAGCATTGCAGACAATTCCTGCAGACGGGGGCAGCAAGGACAGTTTTTGAAGTAAATTTTTGACTTTAATCTGTTTTTATTTAATAATTACAACATATATTGCATGATACTTAATTTGGTAAGTCATAAAACGTTTAGATATATACAAAAAGCGTTTCGATTTTTGAAAAAATTGAAATGTTTATGCGCGCAACAATTTGACCCCACATGGTATTGCAAGGTTAAACACTGCCAAGCATTTGTTAGTTTGCATTAGGCACTTGCTAATAAACTAAAAATTGACTTCAAGTCAACATTAGTGTTGTTTGTGTTTGCAGCAACA
This sequence comes from Geophilus truncorum, assembly GCA_034695745.1. NCBI lineage: Eukaryota > Metazoa > Arthropoda > Chilopoda > Geophilomorpha > Geophilidae > Geophilus > Geophilus truncorum. Next base: position 3,110 of record JAQFZP010000078.1, on the reverse strand, counting down.
TTTATTGTTTACGTTGTCACTTCCTAATGTAAATGTAAAGTATCATAAACTTTAATTTGTCATACATAATAAGAAAACTTTGTAATTTCCCATAGAAAAAAAGTATATAAACACAGCACCACAATGACATCTTCTCAATCTGACATGTCACTCTGGTGGCCAAATTAAAAATCAAGAACGCCAGCTTCTAATTCAAGCATATAACAATAACAAAAATACTTTTTCACCAACTCGTTAATTCCCAAGTCTGCACTTCATTTCAACATAACGCACAACACCAACTTCCCCTCACAAAAACTAATAATTAGTGAAAACTAACATTAAAACTTAATCATCTGCAATGCAATAACAAATTCCACAACTTGGAAGTATAAGCCTAACACTTCCGCCTTGCACGTTTTTAACTACCATTTTTATATTAATTGAATTGCAAAAGCAGCCCTTCTTTTATGGTTGAACAACCTGTATATGTTGTGCACAAATGTGCCTTAAATGTACTTTGCTGGTGCTAAACTCATTCTCATAAATATCCCGATTTCACTCCTCTGCTTCACTTTGGCTTCGCAATGCAGGAAACGACGAGGCCAAAGACCCGCGAGTACTGAAATTCAAGATGACCTGGTGGCAGCATTATGAATTAATAATAAAGACAATGTTATAGCTGCAGAGAACAAATCTCTACGTTTAATCTTCTGTAAAACTATTTGTAAAAATCACTAGAGAAAAATGTACAAAAAAAAAAAAAATCAAATTTTTGTGAAATTCTGAGAATGTGATATGTCAACTTGACGTATAACATTATACTGGCAATTGTACCAACAATTTAATACTACGTGCTGTATGTACAGTAAACTGCGCGTAAGAATAAGCATTGCGTCTAAATAATGCATTTACTTTACTTTTCTTTGTTTTAAAATTTATTATAGCTATAAACAACTGTAGTTTATGACAAATTGCCAATAAAATCGCCCCATCTGCAGACAACTTCCTGACTGAATTTATCTTATGCCCAGTGGATTTTTCCATCCTCCTTATGCACAACTTTAGTTTAAGCATATAAATTTTCTGTAATTAAAAAAAAATTACCATTTGATTTACAGTGCAACAAATCTATAAAGTTTCAGTAATTTTACTATTTAAAAATGCTTACAGCCGACCATTACTATTTACAGTTATTTAACGGTGAAAATGGTTTATTATGAATATAAACCCTAAGTACAAACAAAGTCTATAAACAGTCTAATAAAATGATGAAATATTAATTTTATTATGTATACAGTATACAGTGGAACCCGTTATAACGTGATATTTTTTTGTTTCCCCGGCTGTGTAAACGTTATAACATCAACTCGGTTATAATGTCATTCTCAAGCCGGTCCCTAGAAAACGTTATAATTTTATCAAGTTTGTATGTCGCAATATTGATTTTCAAAGTAGTGATCTGAAAAACAAACTTTTGTAGCCATTGAGAAATTGTGACAAAGTAGCACCGACCTGTGTATACCCCATGTTATATTTCAACGCTTTCAATTGCTCAGCGCCATCTGATGTCCATTTCCTAACTACAAGCCGGTAGCTATTATGAAACAACTGGACCTTAAATTAAAAAATTTTAAATAAAATGTTTCACAGAAACTGTACATTTTTTGCACACACTTTAACACGGAAGGAGAAAAAAAATTCATGACACTATCACTTTAAGGTAAACAACTAAATGCATTGAATAGTACCATATCTCGATTCTAAGCTGAAAAAAATAAATGTATTGTAATTTCCGTTTTGTGCAAGTGCAGAAAATTGAAGAGAGAGGGTGTGGGAAAAGTGTCATCATCAGCTGGGGTTTGTAGGGGAGAAAAAATAGATTTCAATTGTAAACCCATTTACAAAACACGCTATTATTTTCTTTTCTCTTTTTTCTTTCCCCTTCTCTTTCTACAAATTACACTGTGCCTCGTTTCCACTCGATATCCCTTCGGGGATTCAATTAAGTTTCGGTTTCAGTGTCAATTGACAGTGCCTTGCAGCTGAAATCAAGTGTCAGCTGTCTGTGAAATTATTTTATTTGAGAAAAGTTGAAAAGTTCATTTCACATGGTTAGGGGATGTAGTTTAATTATCAGTGTTGGTGATTGCTTTTAGTTTTTCTATTGTAAAAATGAAACCTCATTGAGAAGTAATTGATTAAAGAAAATGTAATTTTTCTAAAATAAAATGTGTGAAAATTCCTCATTGTAGTTCATAGTGCAAATCAAAAAGGTTAAAACTAAAGGTTTTAAAGTGTTTTGAAGGGCAATTTTTAATCATTTGAATAATGATTCGAGCAAACAATTAGCAATTGTTAGAAATCCATGAAAAGATTTGTTAACAGTATGAGAACTTTTATATAGCTAAATATTTTAAAGCTGAATAAATGTTTAAATTTAAAGATTAAGTAAACTGAACTGTGTAAGAAACTGGCATCATATTTTTAGGGGATTTAATACAATATAACAATAAAATACAATATAACAATATACTCAAACTTATCTTGCCATTCTGTCTCTGTTCTCCTCTTTCTGTTCTCCCCTCTCTGTTCTCCAACTCTGTTCTCCAACTCTGTTCTCCAACTCTCTGGCTCTACCTGTCTCTGTCTACCTTAATGAACTAACTGCTAACTATGCTTTTACTTTGCCTTTGTACTTCCTTTCTACCTTTAACCTTGTGACTCAATATTCATGACTCATAGTAACCACTGGTAACTCACTTTTAGTCACATTCCCTTCATGTTTTCCCATTAATATCCTTTTATTCTGTAAACATCCTCTCTTAATGTAAATACCTTTTGAATCCCATTATTTTTCATAATAATCATTAAACCTTACTTTTCTACCTCTTACAACTGGTTCATTATTAAATATGAATCTACTCATCACAAACAATAATTAACCGTCGCCAAACAATTTTAGAACTCGTTAAAATTTGTAAAAACAAATTGCGAAAAGTCAAAGAATATCGATGCCAACGTACCTACAAGAAGGCTCGATTAATGTTGATTACGTGTCGCCTGCTTCCCGGCGATTCAACCAATCCCAGCACTTCGCTCAAAAAACGCCCCAGCCAATCATGGCACAG
>JAQFZP010000077.1:0-68722 GCA_034695745.1 Geophilus truncorum | reverse complement strand
TCAGCTGTTTATGAGCATTGGAAAGAAAAAAGTTGTGCAAAACACCATCGACTCGGTTTACTAATCAATGCTTTCAATTGCAAACTACAATGATTGAGGTAACTGCCAGATTAATTCGAGGATCTGTTTACTTAGCTGGCGAAACCATCGAATGTTTAATCACTTTTCGCAATCCCGTTATAAATCCAAATACCAGAGCTCAATCAAACAAGTGAGTCAAGTGACTTTTGATAATTAAATTTCTTTTTTCTTCTAACCTTGAACTTTATTTTCTCTTATAACAGTGAAGTATGTGAAACTTTAGCTTGGGCGAGTGCTCAAATCCACTGTCAGTGTTCTGTGAATGACGCCAAAGTCCAATTTCCACTCACAAACTCAATTTCCCAAGAAGAATTAGCGACTAACAACAAAGAAACCTCATTTGCTCCATGTAAAGGTAATCGAAATTCACAACTGGTTCTTAATGGCCTGGATTTAAATCGACATTTTTATTTTATAGGTGAAAGAGGACATGCAGTGCTGTCTACCAAACCTAAAATACTTTTTTGCGATGTCAGATTAATTCCAGGAGAAAAGAAAACATGTAATTTACAATTTTGTTATTACAGGTCGAACCTCGATATAACGAAGTCGATTATAACGAATTCTTCGTTATAACGAACTATTTTAAAGTCCCGTCTAAGTCAATCGTGTACTAATTCCTCTACATATAACGAATTTTCGTTATTATAGCGAACCAATTTTTCGGTCCCTTGTAGTTCGTTATATCGAGGTTCGACCTGTATAAAAATATAAAAAAATTATGCGATGATATTGACAATTTTTTTTTTAAATTTAGTTATTTACAAAGATGTGATTCCAATGGACGTGCCACCATCTTACAAAGGACAAGCAATAAAATACTCGTATAAAATTACAATTGGTACTCAAAGAGTTAATTGTCAAATTAAACTTTTGCGAGTTCCATTTAAAGTGTTAGTAGTACAAGGTAGAATTTAATTGAGATAAAAAAAATAAGTGTAGGTTTTAATGTATCATAACTTTTGATTTATTAGGGTTAATAGAAGCGAATCTATACAGTGACACCGATGACCTGTTACCGAGTAATCCTTTTCTCACATCTCAACAGACAGAATCAACCTTAGATCTGGCGATGCAGTTGCTGCAAAATGTGACAACAAGACGAAATCCAAGTATAAATATATAAAAATTTTGTTATTTATAATAACAAACTTAACGTGACAATAATTGTTTCCAGGTTGTTATTGCATCACGAACACATACGGTCGAGTTGTTAAATTCTGTTTATTCAAACCAGCGTACAAATTAGGAGAAGATATCGTGGGAACGTTTGATTTTTCCACAGCTTCGGTTCCATGTGTCCAAGTAATGAAAATATTGCATATAATTATAATGATAAATATCATTTTTTACTTGGTTTTGTAAATAGTTTTCTGTCACGTTACAAAGCGAGGAAACAATCAGCGATGAATGTCGCTTGAAGGCATACCACGGTCAATCGGTGGTCAGTTATAATAAATATCACGAATTCTGCTTACACACGAAACAAACGCAGATGATTTTACCAATACCGTTATCAATAACGCCTGCATTTAACACAGAGATTGGTAAATTATTCTTAAATATTTTTTTTTTTAAATGTATAATTTTTGTTTACATTTTAAGTGACACTAAAATGGAAATTACACTTCGAGTTCGTCACTACCACAACTGCGATGAAGAACCAGAAGTTTGAGATCGATCAAACGAGAAGTTCCACTTGGTCTGGTCCACCAGTGCTGGACATCGAGACGATGATCTGGGATTTACCCATTAAAATTTATCCGACTAATCCCATTCAAGTATCGTACAGTCTTCAAATGAAATTCGAAAATGAGTTGTGTATTTAAATGTAATTTTACATTTAATAAGAAATGTAAAAACAAGCAAAAAAAGGTTTTCAATTTTTTTATTATGTCTTGTATTTACAATTCAATCATTTCTAAATCTTTCTATAATTAGGTTAATCTCTTAATCTTTTCTGTGTTTTATCTGAAGTCTAAATTGAAGGATGAAGTGGAGCCAAGAAAATCAGATCAATTAAAATTGTCAATTTTTCTGTTAATTTTAACTCTAATTTCATTATTCTGGTCCGCCTCGCTGTGAAGTAAAAATATTTAATTTATTATATCCATAACAGGTAAGGGAAATATAAAACCCACGTTAATGTAATCAATTTCAGATTGAGTTGGTGGTTTCCTGGCATATTTTGGAGGTAACTGAGTTTCGTCGATGAAGGATTTGCCGGAAACTGCAGTTGAAGAAGGTCCAGCGTGGCTTGACCCTGTCAAAATACGAAAATTATTAAAAAGTAACGACTAAGTGAGGAATTTACCGCCGGTTTTTTGAATCATTCCCCCTTTTCGAAATTTAATTGAAGGGATGTGAGGTCTTACAGTCTGGAAAACATAATTCCAAAATTTTATTTTTTTTTTGGGTGAAATTCCTGTGTTCACGGTCAAAACGGATAATCCCCCTTCACCTTCCACAGTTGCGAGGCGGACGACGCCATTTTTTTGGGTTTTCCTGGTGGTAACAGATACGAGAGAGTGCAGCTACTGGAAGGACGATACCTGTGGTTAATGTAAATCGTTACTGGTAAGTTCATTTATATTTGAATAAATTTTATATTTTTATTAATTTTATTACTTTAATCAATTTTTAAACTAGTAATTATATTATTTTTAGAGGAAATGAAGATTGATGAAAATTAAGGTTTTGCAGTTCGCCAACAGATGTCGGGTAAAGGTAGGTTAAATTTTTTAAAATTTACATAACCCCTGTCATTTGCATTTTATACTGATTTAATGTATAATGTAAATTTCATTACAAGCAAAAAATGGATAAAAAATAATTTGTTTTGTCATTTTACCAAATTCTAAAATAATTTTTGCCTTCTTCAATCCACAGTAATAACATTAAAAAAAAAATATATATAAAAACTACATTGTCCAACTAGTAAAAATTGAACCAATTTCATTCAATAAAGGACAAGACAATAAGCAAAAAATTTTTTTTGTTTATATTTTGCTTGTGCGTGCTATGCTATTTTGGCTATTGCCTTCATCTTTAAGGATAATAGAAAAAATCCACACACGCAGTTTGTAAATAAATTGGATTTTGTCGCTGCAAAACTTTTTTGGTTAAACTTTTTATACTACATAAACTTATTTTAATGAAAGTACCATTCATTTTTCGCTGATTCCTTAGATTAAATAAAAAAAATTTTACATTTAAATTTAAAATTAAATAATTTTAAAATATGTAATTTATAATGTTTAACCCAAACCACTGCCATCTGGTGCTGGAATACAAAAGTTAAACTTCAAAAAGTTTTTATCACTTCAAATTCGAATCAGTTTTACTTGTGATATTAATTTATGCATTAAGTTCTATCATACAATATTTCCTCTCCTAATTCCCCGGGGAATTGTGTAATAATTAGCAATCGCCAAAGTTTTCCATCAAGTCTTCACCATAACTTTGGTTGCATTTTACGATGCTCTTTTCTACGGAATCTCGGTCGTATAAAATGGTTTATGTTGAATTTAAAGGCTTACAAACCTACTAAAGCCCTTGACGATTATTTTACAAACAATTTTTATTACTGTAGAATAATAATGAAATTGCTTTTTTCAATTATTAAAAAAAGTTTTTAATTCATCAGTTTATTACTTCTCACATCGTTTCTGAACCAGTCGCTTTATTCTAAATTAATCGAACCATAACAACAACAAAAAATCACTAAAAACTTATATAATATTCCTTAATGCTTTGCCTTCTGCACGTTTTATAGAAATCTTTGTGACTTTGCTCTTCCTGTCTCTTAAAAACGTTTTAAAAACATTTCCAATTCAGAAGCACTTTTAAGAGCAACAAAACAAATAGTTACACAATTTGCCACTGCAAAACTAACAGCGCTGTTCTCAGTACTCAGTCACGTGATATCTTTTAATGGCGACGAACAGTAGGTATTCAATAAATATAAACCGAAACTTATTCTATTTACTGATTAATGGTAACCATTGAATTTGATTTTCTTATGAATTTAAGAGCTTATGTTAGAGGCGTTTTACTCATTTTCATTTTGTAATTTATTAGCATGCGTTTGCTTTTAGTTTAGTTGCTTTCAACGCTTGTAAAGTCGTCCAAATCTAGAGGACTTAAGTTTTCATTAAATTAACGTTGAACGATTCGACAGAACATGGCTTGCAGAGGATTTAGTTGCACGTTTTCTCTATTTTGTCTTGATGGAATTTGCAAGTTCTAAACGAGGGGTGAAAGCTTGTGTGACGATTTAATGCAACTCACGAAGCAGAACAAAAATTTAAACGAAAAAAGAAAGAAAAAAAAAATTCATGTGAATGACGTGAAGATCTCTTGGTTTTGCCAAAGATTAAGTCTTCCGTTTGTCTCTTGTTTCATTTGGCATCTTTCCGACAAATTTCAGTTGACCTTCACTTTTCCCTTCTTCCTTTTCTTTTTGGGAAATTGTCCTAATAAAAAGCGATAAATAAGAAAGAAGAGAGAAAAAAAAAAGTGAAATGAATTTATTTATTTAAATTTATATGTTATTCAAATTCTAACTTTATTTTTAGATTACGATAACAATTACTTGACGGAATTATAGAGAAAATGGTAGGCTTCGTGATAAGGAAAGAAAAAACGGAAGTGAAAGTAAGTTGGCTATAAACATATCAAATTTAAGTAATTTATAATGTTTCTTTGTACAAAACGTAGTTGCTGACGTTGCACTTTGAGTGAAATGTGAGAACCAAGGACCGAGAAATGAGAAATTGATGAGAAAAAGTAAGAAACGTTGATTTATCAGTGTAGAAGTTCAATTCCGAGTGGAAAATAGAAATTTTATTACCCATTCGCGGTTTGGTAAATGATTAAGTGAGAAAATCATTAAATCAACAGACGGAATTTAAATTTATTAATGAAGACCTTTATAGTAGCAGCGCCGTTGCCAATATCTGACTTGATTGGAACTTTATTTCACCATAAATCCGCAAAGTATACATTATCCGCTTACCTTTTACTGTGTTAGTCATCCCAGCGGTTAATGGACGTTTGCAGTTCACATTGGTAAACAACACACACCACAAACTGTGCCAACTAGTGGTTTATGGTTTTTGATTAACTAAATATTTACTCGAAGGATTAAAAATGATGAAAAAAATATTTTAACACCCCCAAAACTCGAAACTTGTACGACAGCTACTTTAACTCGTCATGTACAAACCAATAAATCTACTGAGCATATCACTGTTTTCCTTGCCGGAAACTGTCAAAACTGTATAGTGCCCTGCAGTTACAGTGTTTCGACATTGCTCAACATCTGAGAGTGATGGATTTAGTCTCATTCTTGTGGAATTTTTCCATTTCAAATTCCTTTAAAAAAAAATTCAATTATTTGCGGTTACGTAATGTTATTATTACGTTACCGCGGTAGCTTCGACAAACACAAACTGGATTGAAGCAACACTTTAAATTAGAGTGAAACAGATGGGATTATTTGTGTTTAGTCTAAGCTAAAGCTTTTAATGTTTTTTTACTGAAGGGAAGTTATGAGAAAGTGAAAAGTTCCCTAATTTTTAGGAATTGTAAGCAAATAAATAAGTGCAACAACATTGCATGGTTCAGTAAACATCGATTTGGTTTCTGGCTAGTTAACTTCGTTAGAGCAATTTGTAAATTGATTAGCGAAGTTTCATTTTACTGCACTGATTTATTTGGTTACTTTCACAAATAAATTAAATGCAAGTGTTGTTTTTAATGCATTTGATTTATTTGGTTAATGCCACATATAAATTAAATTAGAATTTTTTTTTCTATAAACGCCATTTACGCTCAATTAAACTCAAAAACATTTCTCTAGTTGGATCAAAAAGAAATTTTAAATTTCAGCTGTTTGGTTTGTATTTTTCAAAGCCAAAATCATTACTATTTCACGTTAAAGTTGAAAACTCTAAATGTTAATCAAAAACCAATATTTTATGCAAGTGACTGTAAATACCGGAATGATCGCTTTTATTGAGTTGAAAAAAAAAATATTAACTTCGACTTTAGAAGTGAAGAAAGCAGATCTTCTCTTAACAGCGTAAAATCTATTCAAATTCGACTCGTTTACACAACTGAATTCTCCATTTATTCGTAGCAAATTGTTAATGTGATTCAATTTACATGTGTCACTCCAAGGCCGATTTATTTCCTTTTCCAGTGGCTCCCTCTGTGCAAACACTGCGCCAAAGAAGAGAAGAAAACCCGCGTTCCGGCCACCGCCCCCGCGACTGACAACACGCACGCTTACGTGCGCGTAACACAGCTCCATTCAGCGGCCAAACACTGAAACGAACGCGTCTGGTGCCTCGAACCGGCAGGCCCGTTTCCACCGTGCACAAAGTAAGTCTAATTACATAGTTAATACCGGCACTTATTAACATGGGATTAGGCGCGTTGCTTAATCCCGCTGCTAATCTGCGGATCACTGGCGTTGGATTTGCGTTCGCTAAAAAGAGGATGGCACGAAAAGTGGCTCTTGTTTTATTGACATAGTTTATTTTAGAAACCTAGCAATGGAATGGCCCGCATTATATCAAATTGGAAGGTGCATTATTTAGCAACTTGTAATTTAATTGTTTTTAATTTTAAAAACGAGATTAATTTACGCTAAGGGGGGAAAAGTGATTTTTATTTTTTTATTTGTGTATTGAGGTGGGAGTTTATCGCTTATTGGGTTTCCTGCAGGTAAATAAAGGGTTGAGAGTTGGTTATTGGATTTTATCAAAACGACTGTTTTTCTTTAAGGGTTAATTTCATAATTAATTAATGCAAATAAGAGGAATAGAAGTTTGATAATTGTGTTTTTTTTTTTTTTTTTTTTGATTTTTTTATTTCGAGTTTTTGAGATGATTAGTTGGATTTACATGGTTTTGATGGGAATTGAAAGATTTTTTATTTTTTTTAATTATTATTTGATATGATGAATTAATAACTATGGTATTAAATTTAAAAAATAAATTGATTAAATTTAAATATAGAAACGCACATTAAGCATTTTCAATTATCGTTGTAATAAGATTAGGGTTTTAGCTCGATAATAATAGTAACTGTAATCTGAATTATTCAAAGTAGAAAAGAATAATAACCACGCATTAAAATTATAATTCAAATTAATTCATAACCGAATAATCGCAAAAAATGTTGTTAAAAAGAAAAAGCAAAAATAAACCGAATTTTTATCGGTCGATTATTATTGCATGATATAAACAATCGAATATGCAACATTCAGAATTTTTTACCTTTTGCCTCTCCAAGCGACCCCAAAAAAGGGGAAAAATTGATTAGAGCCGGCATTCATTTTTTTCTAAAAGCAACATGTACAGTAAATAACAACATGTGTAGTTAAATCAAAAAGCTCCGCCTCGAACCAACCGTGAAGCTTCTCTGCATGCATTGCGTACATAGTGGTGAGTTGGAGCGATGTGTCTGTGACCTCAATTTGAGGTCTCGTCATATTTTTCACTTTCCATTTACACGAATCACCATTTTTTTTATTCAAATGTACGTAATTTATTTTCCCGGCATTCCTACAAGCAAAAAAAAAAAGGGGAAAAAAAAAGGGTAAAAATGTAAATTTCTACACTCATGCGTATTTTTAAGTGTAGACAAGTTGTAATAAAAAAATTAAGCGAATCGAAGTAAAGGACAGTGTATTTTGAAGGGATCCTTGTAACCATGACAACATTACCACCCCTTTCTAATGAGCGATGTGTGCACGGAAAAGCGACGGCCTTGTTTAACTATTACTACTGTTTCCGCAAACCTTAAGACTTGTTATGATAATAAAATTGATCCTTAATGGTCCAATATTTTCATCTATAAAATCAACATATACAAGTATTTCCTGCTTTCCACCATTTTGGTTACTCTTTTCCTACTTTATATGTCTAAATTCTCTTGTGATACTTGTTACATTTTAAGGTTGTGGTTAAAGGGCATAGATCAAGATTTTCTTTTTTAAAGTTACATGAATATTTTATTATTTTGGTCACTGCAGACAAGGAAAGAGTTTAAAGCACTTGGAGGTAGGACTTAGTGAATGTTTTGATGATTAAACTCGGGTTGAGACTGATTTGGATGGGAAAAATAAGGAATTATTAATGCGATAAATAATTATTTAAAGTTACACTTACTGCACTTGGTTTTTGTTTTTCTCTTTCTTATGTTTTGTTATGTTAGAATGCGCAGCTTTTTTTAAATTATTTACAAGTTTAATTTTTTGCGTTAAAGAGCGATTCAACAGAGTAGTAAAATGAATATTTTACTTAAAAAAAAAAAAAAAAAAACACAAATAGATTAAATTTTTACAAGATTTTATTTGTTAGGTTCTTGAATAAAATTCAAATAAGAATAATTTTTTTTCTTTGATCTTTAATTTATTTTTGTATTTAAAGGTGATAGGGAAATGGGATCAATAAGCGTATGAAAGTAGGGAAAGCACTAAATAATTTACAGAAGCCGAAATTTCTGCTGACGTTTTGTTTCGATCTATTGGTGATCCAAAATGGCTGGCACACTTAACATGAGAAACGCATCGAAGCGCTTCCTGTTGCCGGAAAGCAACACAATTGGCAAAAGAGATCACTGTAAACGCGTTGATGTGTTTTTTTAATACTACTCTCTGGAGGCACATTTAAAAAAAACATTTGACACTTGTGTTTCCAAAGTGTATTTTTATTTCTTCATTTCATGGAAATAACCTCGTGAATTGGAGCGGAACTATTAATTGCGTCATGTGATGGATTTTTCCAACTCATGTGGTGGTTTCGATGTTTATTCAAATTTACTAATTAATTTAGATTCGATATTCATTTCTCTTTGTTTACATCAATTTTTCAATTTCCTATAACCAACCTACCATATTCGTTTGGTCAGGCGAGGCAACAAATTCGCGCAGAGAAAGTCGTCTTGGCATGTTTCGAAATATTTATTGATGCATAAAATGCATTTTGAAAAGAATCAATAAATACAATCGAGGTTGAAAGCCACAAACAAGTTTTACTTTTGTAACTGCGTGTATATAATAAATCAAAATGTGATTTGTGTACTGCTTGTGCCCGATGCTGACCTTTTCCAACTTAATTTTTTACGGTTCAGCTTTACCAACAATACACTGACAAGGAGAGGTTTTCTACTCGTTTATCACAGATTGATACGATATGAAGAACAAACAATCAAATCACAGTATCGAGTCATATTGTTTCCTGAAGATTGTTTTAAGAACCTCTCAATATTTTGCAAGATACAGTGGAACCGGTTTATAACGTAAGAAACCCAAAAATTTTTTTACGTTACAACTGTAAATTAATACACAATTTGTATGTCTGGGAATCAAACTTTTTTGACGTTATAACGAGGTTTATGTTATAAGTGAGTACGTTACTCGCGAGTTTCACTGTAATTTAATATAGTTAGGATTGAAATGTATTACATCGCGCGCTTCAATCTTGCGAACATTGTCGCAAACTTCATGTAACAATATGCTACAATATGTCAGTAGCAACAATATGTTACAATTGAAAAATTTCAACTTGGATTTTGATTGAAAACATCTCGCAAGAAAGTGAATATTTTCATCGATGTAAACACAAATATGTCTCCATGTAAATGGGGCTTAACAAGTACGTTTTAAGCGAATCTTCCCCACATGCATAAGCTAGCATTGATTGGACTCGCCCAATTTTATAACTAAAATTGCATTCAATCATCTCGCAAAATATTGGGAGGTGCCTAAAACAATTTAGATGATTGTTTGGTCTTAGTCTGGTAACAATAAGTAGAGAACCTCTTCTTGAGAGTTTTACTGGCATTTTTGTGTTGTCCAAAAGCTTGAAGTGAAAGTTATGATTGTGTATCAGTGAACTCCAATATACAATATGGAAAAAGATTTGAGTAACTCTTGGTTGGTTACAATTGTAAACATTTACCAATTTTTTTTTTCCTATTGCTAAGTAGCCCCGGATGGGGCAACCAGCCTTGTCTTCTTAACTTACTCCTCAGTGTGGTGGCTATAGGTCTTTGGGGATGCGGCTAGTAGATAGAATAAATAAGTAAATGCTACAAAAGAAATAAAAGAACAATGAATCTGACATTTCTACTTTCCCCGACCACTCTAATTCTCAAAAAATTCACAAGTTTATAGGTAACTTGAGAAAATTGTGTTTTTGGGGTTGAAATGTTGAATGTCAAAACTCATTGAATAAATAGCTTGGTTTCCTAGACAACGGCATTGTCAATATTGTCACTAAGCAGCATTCATTTAAGAAATCCCACTGTGTTGAAAGGAATTTTATTTTCTTGTTAGTACATTTTTCACTTTCACCACACCTATGTGAATTAATCAATTAGTAACAGATTTATCAAACAAAACATTTAAACAACACATGTGAAGCTACTGTACTATATTTATACTATAAAATAAACAGTAATTATTTAAAGTTTAACAGGGAAATGAAAGTTTTAGGTACAATTCAGTGTCACCGTGATAATAAAAATGACATATACATAAAAATATAAAGTAGCTTTAGTTCAGCTTTAAGTGAACCACTTTAATAAAAAAAATTCCAAAACCTTTAAGAATTTTGTAAAAATTTCGATATTTTTAATAAGATCGCAATGATTCTACGACGAAGTTGAAAGGTTTTTTGGGTGATTTTTATGCGATTAAAGAATTTTTGTCAAAGTTCTTTGAAAGATTCATATCAATATTTCAGAGCAGTATATTACATTTAACATTTTCGCGAGAAATTGAATCTTCCACGTGTCATTCCTATACATTAGTCTAATAATTAGATTAGCCAATTAGCCAATTAGTTGGTATTCATGAAAGTATGACGTGAGGACATCAGAAGAAGCAGCCACAAGTTTGAAAGCCAGTAAAGATACGCGTATTGTATCCACATAAAGGGATTAATGGCAGTGAAACACATGAATAAAGACGTAGTTGATGCAGAGAATCGGCGAAAAGCCACATTCTCATTAAAATGCACTCGTGTTCAATTTGTTGCACGTGGAAACATCGAAGCGAGAAACACGTTACGAGATGGTAAAACGCGGTCGACTGTGCGGTCAAAGTGAATTGGTTTGCCGCGATCTGGCCTTTTACAATCTAATTTATTGATTAGAAAACAGATGAAACGAATGTTTGCTGCAATTTTTCGAGTAACTTCAATTTATCCCGTCGTTATAGATTTGGAGGGCAGCAGCAAACCGGAATGCTTTGGGATCCGTCATTTCACGTGGCTTTACGGCTGCCAGGGTCGAGATAAAGTCGCTTCATTGACAGAATTTTCTTTCCTAATTAACTGGTATCAAAAACGTTGTGCCTTGTCACTTGCCAACTTGGCTACTATCGTATACAGTACCAAAGTGCAGTACATGGTTGCGTTAATTGTTGATTTTCTAAAAAAAGTCACAATGACATTTGGAGCGTGTACTCTACATAAGAAATTAAAGACACTGTAGTATAATAAAAAATACATCCATCGGTTGCTTATACAGTGAAAGGTAAAGGTAAAATATTGAGTACAAAATCGATACTTTTTCCTTTTCGCATTAACGTTTTATACCCGATTCAAAGTTGACATAAAATCGATTACGTAATTCGATACTTCACTCTGTAGTAAAATAATAAAAAAATATCGGCAGGTGGAAATCGATAACAAATTTAAAAGCATTTTTTATTTACGTGAAAATTTATGTGAAAATACCGTAAATATTTTGATGGTTCAGTTTAGTTGTCATGAGAACGGTTTCTCACGACAAGTTACTGTTACTTCATAAAAAAAAAAAAATTCAATTTTTTTTCCTTTTCTCTTCTTTAAAAAAAGATCAGGAATACAAGTTTAAACTTACCGCAAAATCAATTGCAAGTTTAAATTGAAATGTAAATTCACAGTTAATGCTGCATTATGATGTATTGAAAATGCGTCGTGGTAAAAAAAAAAACATATAACACTTTTTAAACAAGGCAAACTTGACTTCACACGACGCTGCGTGACCGTACTTAGCTTAAAATCATTGGAAAAGGGCTTTGACATTGGAATTGGTTGAGACCCTGGACTTATGATAGAAGTTCTAATTGAATTTTTGTCCATTAATTTTTCTGATTTGTTTGTCGCCTGGAGGTGCGAGACAAGTTAATTTTCTTTGCTTATAATTGGCTGCGAATAAAATTGCGAGTAAACTGCATATAGGAATCACTAAATGGGAAGCTAACCTTATACCTCTAATGCGCCACTATAAACTGAAGGTGAATCCACACTTAATACCTTCAAGTAATTACCTCGCAGTATGCAGCTGCCAAAATGGTGGCGCTCTCATTACGTGGGCTTCAAAGTTAAACTCACTAAGAAAAAAAAAAAAAGAAATTATTTTGTCAGGAATTATTTCCTGAAAATAATTAAATCGCGAGCCAACTCAAAAAATATAACGGATTATAAAACAAAATATTGTTTCTATTGATTTTATAAAATTTTCATGGGACGTTTGGTAGGAATATTTTATTGAAAATAATACAATGATGATCTTCATGGTTTTTAAGTTTCGGAAGAATAATAGCATTAAGTTAATTTGTTTAAGTATGTGTTGTATGTGTGTAAATATTTTTACATGCAGCAAAAAATGGCGGAGTGGGTCAGTCGTGGGTCTGAGAATTGATGTGTTTTCTCGACTTTTTGCATTTTGTTGTCGGTTGATTTGTAGAGAGATATAAGTACAGTGTACAGCTCGGTACTTTTCTAAATGGAATTTTGCTTGATTAGAAAAGGAGGAAGCCAAGTTTTAAGAAAAGGAAGAAAAGACATTAATTTTAAAAGTGTCTTCGCCTTCCTGTTTTGCTTTAGGTTCAAGTTTTTCCTTTACAAAGTCATAATTTTTCTTTTTTTTTTGTTGTTGTTTTTTACTGAGATTTATTTATACTGATGGTTAGAAACAACACGAATTGAATTTTCATTTCTTAATTTATAATTTTTAAAGCTGACGTACTAGATGGCAAATAAATGGGGAAAAAATTGTAAAAATAAATTGTAAAAACGAATGAAAGAATGCAACTCGAGACTAGATAATAATTTTTTTTCCTTTTTTTTTTTGTGTGTGAAGATAATTGTCTAGTCGATATTCTACCTGAGGAATACAACGAAATAAAGTGTATTTAAATTTCTTTTGACATTTATTGCACCTTTCGTTTCAACTCGAGGGTGTTCGACCTCCAAGTATCGAACCATTTATTTTTATTCACACGAATTCATTCAATAAAATATCATTGAAAATGAATATTACATTAAATCATGCATTGCATTGGCAAGAGCGCAATGGAAAATTAAGCTTAAGTTAATGGTAAACAAGACTTGAATAATTAACTTCCGTGATTGAATTGGGAAGTGTTTAGGTGTATTAATTCATTAAGGTGACAGCACTTTTTCTTATTTTTTTCTCGTGTGTTACCGTATAATATTAGAGTATAAAACTTGACAGGAAAAGTGATTTTTTTGACGTGCCAGGAAGTTATTAAAGTCAAGTAGATTTTGTAGGGTTTAGATGTTACATCATTTATTTACAAGTAATTTAAGTTTGAATTTTTTTATGTTGTTTGTAAGGGGTTAGTTTATTATTGTGTTGCCGCATTTATGCATTAAAGATGGTCGACAATTACAGTGCACGACGTTTTAAAGTTTGCATCGAAATGGGAATAAATTTATATTTAACTGTCTTGGAAGTGAAATTCGATATTGATTGAAAACCGTTTGTATTGGTCAACGCACAAATCAGTTCACGATGACCATTTGCAAAGCAAAGCCGATTACGGTACTTTGATTATACTCTCAAATCGAGTCCGATTAAGCAGCAAAAACTGGCCAAAGATGGACGAACACAAACAAAAATCCTATTCGTATTGACATAATCCCTGCTTATACCACGGAAGAAAGCACAATCGAAATAGCCGACATCTCCCCAAGCTGAAATATACAGGTCTCTCTTTAATGTGGAATCCCATTTTCTCTTTAATGCTAACGACAGCAAGTTCAGTTACTAGACGGGATTTTCGAACGTTCAATACCAATGTGAGAAAAAAATAAAAACAAAAAAAAGAGACACGCAATTTTGACGCGCATTGCGCAATTTTTTCCCTTATGCACCTCCCATTAAACACACCCCTTTCGGCATATAATTGATTACCAAACTACATCACGCCATTTTTGACTGAATCGAGCACACAGTACGCAGGTCAAGGGCGGATTTGGACGCCGCCAACTTGAATTTCGTTTTACTCGGCTGGCCAGATTGTGAGAAAAGAATCGAGCGAGGACGAGGACGTTGCCTGATCCCGGCGAAATGTTGGAAACAGACCAAGTTTGTCAGCTCAACCGGGCCCCTGTTCGAGGCAGTTCTGGCCAGTAGCGAATGAAATATTCAGTTTGCATTTCTTTTGTTCATTTGACTCTCTTTTAGAATTCACCCGAGCTTCCAAAGCGCTCTTTTTCTCACTCATTTCTCTCTGCTGTGGATATAAAAGATGCATATTGTACACACCACTGCTAGCAACTCGTCGACCATTTTCTTTTTCTGTTGCCTCTGTTTTTCTTTTTTTTTTCTTTTTTTAGTGGGTGTCAATAGGAATGAGTGGTAAAAGCATGGTTGTGGCGAAAGAAAAATAGTGTGCAATGTGAGCAATGACGATGCACATTCTAGCACAAGATGGGTGTCTTTGTTTGTCCTCCCCAATCCCGTTCTTCGAAGCAGGAAATCCTTAAAAGCCTAGCTGACTACGGGATGCGTCCGGCTGAACAGGAAGCTGGCACGAACCCAGTGGTGGGGTCCACCAAACACATAAATTGGGACGCAACACTTGTACGTTCTAATTGGCATGCACACTGCTGTCTTATGAACTGTAAATACATAATTTTTCACTTTCGGGATCCAACTTGTCTCAGACCAAATGTTTTTTTAAGAGACAGTCATTTTGTAAATATCTTTTCAAGTAAATATCAAGTATATCAAGTGTAAAAGTTTATGTGAGAAAAGTGTTGACCTGTTACGTATCAATATCTTAAATGAAAACCGCTATCTCCATCAAACGTAATAAGAAATTCCACATCGTTGGAAAAAGGTCAACACTTTCATAAACAATGTCTCTCAGATGGCATCTTACAAGATTTAAATTTTGTTTTTCGTGGACGATGTATAAATTCCCTTGGAAATAACTCGTGAAATTTTCGAATTCAATTTTTCGGAAGAAAGAAATTTGACGTAAAAATTTACAAGTTTATGGAGCCAACCCTGTGCCATTCGACCTTTCGGTTATCCTCAGGTTGATAGAGGTGCATTCTAACTAGATGAATATAGAGTGTGTTTGGTTCCCAAATTTGAACGCCATGGTACCTCGTGGCTGAATTGAGAGGTATTGATATTCAATAGGTGTTTATTGGCGGCTTTGTTCGTGGATTCAAAGTGAAGTTGACGGAAATATTGACTCCAAAAAACATTACTTTTGGCATACGTCTGCTCAATTGTTTTTGTTTCAGTTGGTCTTGTCTGTATCATAAGATGGACTTGTCTGTGACCATTTTGAGTAAATAACTCGCGGTTGTTCAATGTTTGTCTTTCAGTCTCAGATTTTAAATGGTTTGTTTCAAATTTTAAATGAAACAAATAACAATGCTGTATGACTAAATAAGTGTGGGACTTTAAAACAGTTAGAGAACCTGCAAGTAAATTTTAACAAGCAACAAGGCATAACAATTTTTTACGACAATTTAATGAATTCGGGCATTTAATGGCTTAATTAAGTTCGAGGCTCTATAATTTAATCTTTAAGTTAGAGTATAATTAGTTAGAGAAATAATTTACATCTAACTTTAAATGACTTTTGCATTGATTACATTGACATTTGGAATGGAAACTTCCTTCTTTAACACAGCGTGTGAAATTGGACTTGATTTTTGCTAAATGTATTTGACTAATGGATTAGGAGGTGTCATTATTTCAGAACGAAAGAAATGTGATACTTTTTACATGCAAATTAGGATAATAATCTTCATTTTACCTTCTAAAGCATCAAATTTAAAGGTAAAATGATTTATTTTGTTTGCTGTATGAGATTCGCTATCATTTTAATGCAATAACATATTTATCTTGATTTTTTTCCACCGTATTTTTGATTAAAAAGAAACTTTGTATACTTTTATTGTCGTCTCAGACAGCAGACACCAGTTGGGGGAGTCGGGGCGTGGAGGGAGCAAAATTCAATTATTTTTAAAGAGTGTTTAAGAATCGAAAAGGAAAAGAGATATACAGTAATGGGATTTTGCTGTGAAAAATAAATAAAAAAGGAGAAAAAAAAACACTGCCAACAGTGGTAGATGCAGGCTGCATGCCACTAATCTCCTTGCAACAGCACACTATAAATTTGAGGGACTTGGGCCATCATCAAAAAGAGATGAAGCAAAATCCGATTAGAAATGGTTCTTTTTTCTTCATTTTATTTGAGGACATAAGAAACGTTATAACACCAATGTAGTAGTGGTCTAAGTCTGAAAACTGGCAGTCTTAGATAAAGTCTTAACTATAATTGATGAAGTGCTGTTATTGGATTGTAGGTGGCGTTTTGCAGTTATTATAATTGTATTTTTTTTTCTGGGTTTTATAAAAGTATGTCGTTATACATATTGATAGTGAAAAACATACAATTTTTAACGAATTTATTACTTTAACCCTGCGAAATGCTATGCCGATACCAAATATTCCATGACTGTCGGGCATCATCCGACCAACAGTACATTTGCTTTACTTCATCCATCTTAATAATGCACCTAGCATCAAAAGACATCTCGAGACATATTATATCCACCAGCCATTTGGTTCAATTCCGCTACCACATGCATTGTAATATATGAATAGTAATGAAAACATTATGTTTGAGGATGAATTTTTCACATTTTTTCACTTTCGACTGGCGGTGGTAGACAGAAATGATTCTTTTCCTGCTCCAAACATGACTGAGCTTTAGACATTTTTTTTATGTAATACCAACGAAAGAATAATCATATATGTTATTTAAAATGCAAACAGGAAACGTGGAAAATTCAAAATAAACATTGATCTACAATGTTGTTATAACAACTTTTACACAAAGTTTTTTTTTAATTGCAATTAGATTTGGATAAGTAAACACATTTAAGACATAGTGAAATGTTGTTGCCATAGGCTTAAGTTTTCTGAACAAGGGTCTGTATTAAATTCTGCTTTGAGTGAACAAGAACCCAACTATATTTTCCAGCCGTGATATACGGACGACTCGTGGCAAGAGCTGGGGAAGGACACACAACTTTAGCCGGTCATAAATTACATAAGAAGGAAGGAAAGGAAAAAAATGTGAAGTCCATGCATTACATTCTCTAATGGAAGTGTATATACAATGTTTGTCTTTTTTTCTTTTTCTTTTTGTTCATGCTACAGAATGTACTCGATACAGTTTTAATCCGTACTGCTTGGCCTATTTTTTGGAAGATAAATTTTTCTATTTTGTGTTAACTTTAAAAAAAAAAAAACAATTTTTTATCTGGTATTTATTAAAAGAAGATATTTATGTGATTTTTTGCTCTTGAAGGGGAGAAAAAAGTTTCCCATTTTGTCGACTTCCGGGGAAGGAAAGGTTTGCAGTTGAGTGAGAAATCAGTCGCCAGGGGGTGTTTGCTGGGTCGATGCATCTAGAACAGAAGTTTTTGGTTTGGTTTAAGAAAATTTAATTTATTTTTTGTCTTGTTAGATAAATTGAGATGGAAACAAAAGTTTCAATTGGTGTAGTAGTAACAGTTAATTTAATAAGAAGTAGACAAATTATGAGTGATATTTTTGTTTGCTGAAAAGTAAAAATAAAATAAAAGTCATGACCATAAATTGGATATATATTGCATTCAATTTATGTTGTGTACACACAACACTACACTTGCATATGACCTTTAACATATGGCACAAATCCAAAAGAATAACTGCCAGAATTGGAAGAGGACTTTGCAAGGAGGAAGGGAGAGAAAAATAATAGTAGGGGATAAAATACAATGTAAGATGGAGGGAAAAATGGTGGAAAATATGAGTTGGTGTGGTCCAAAAGTGGTGGGGTTAGGGGATCAGGATCAATTGAGGTAAATATGCCAAAACTATTGACATTCAGTGTGATGCTTACTGAAAAATTTATAGACGAGGAACTTATGTTGATCGCGAGGGTATTTGTGCATCTTGAAAAAGACATGGACGTTTTAAGTTATAAATATTAAATAAAGGTTAAAATTAGGGCTTTATGGATATTATGAAAATCGAAAATCGGTTGATGTCGATAATGCAAATAAAAAATCTGTTGATCCCGATTCTGATTTTTCAAAACTTTTCCAAGTCAATTTTTTTTTATTGTTTTTACAAAAATCATCATAAACGTTTTTATTTTGTATTACAGTTTCATGCATTTGTAGTACGAAAAGAACACAGGTTTTTATAGAGGTGACATGGAAATGTGTGTGGGATTTGTGCAGTGCTTCTTATTGTCCAGCGTTAGTGTGGTTGTCAGAGTCTTCTCTGTCATCTTGAAGCTCTCCCTATTTTCTTTTTAGTTCTGTCTTTCGTGGTTAAGTGGAACGAGAAAAGGGTAGCACGTAGTTTGTAAGATCACGCCAAAGCTTCACGCTTAACTTCTTTGGTTTGTGTTCCTTGAATTTGGCAGGTAGCCGACCTACAAAGCCAGAAGGAAACATCCTCCCAAGATAAATGAGACGATGAACATTGAAGATATCCTCACTCTTGTTCTACTCCTACCCTGCATTTTTTCTGATTTTATTTTTTTTGAGGGAGTAGGAAAAAGTGTTGGCAAAATTTAAGGTTAGTTGTCATGGCAACCGTGACTCATTGCCAATGTACAGGGCTTAGTTTAAATGATTACGGGGGTTGAGTTGATAGTGATTTAAACAGATGCGGATGGAGTTTAGTGAGTCGTGAGGGGTAAATAACATTTTGTTTTGCTTATTGTTGTTTATATCCTGAATTGGAGATGGCGATGGATGCAAATTCGATCGGTCTGAGACTAAAATTATTAGGTAGCTAATGTTTTAATGATGGTGATTTTTGTAAGACTTTAAATGCAAAATACGACGCTTTCCATGCAAACGTCCCAAGTGGTTTTCCGTGAAAGATGATTCGCAACAATTATTAACTATTTATTCTAATGTTGAAGGAAATGTCTCCGAAAATGAATTTACAAGAGCAAACATTATGAAATATTTATCATTTAGATTTTACGCGGATTTAGTTGCTCGGCTTCCAAGATTTCTCGGTTTATGAGGTATTGATTAATAAATTGAATTTTGATTCTTATTATCCACACAGTTGCACTTAGATGCCTTTAGAAATGACTGCCATTATTATGAGCTTGATGATGTAATGCTTTACGAGTCTCTAAAGATTTGTAGATGTGTAGAAAGTGTAATGTTAGGGGATGCTTGACTCGAGTTACATTTATCACAGCTGAGCTTTCAACACCTTTTTTGTCGGGAGAAATTATTTTATTTGCTTTAGTTAGATGGTGGTGAAATTGGAGAGAGACTGTGAAAGAAATCAAATGAGTTTTATGCCGGGAAATAAACTTAAAAAATAATCAATGCTAGACCTCTTTTGAATATTCTAAGTGTGTGTTGTACTGTAGTTGTGAGTTATTACTATTCGCACCAAACGTGGCAGAGCTGCTTAAGAGAAAATGGAAGATTGCTGCGATGATTCATGGCAAGTAGTGATGGGATCATGATGATTGATACGAGTTAAATTCAACTTGTGATCTTGGCGAAATTTTTTTTAAAACTTGATTTGGTGTTGTTATACAACAAATTTTACACTCAAGTTGGTGTTTGAGTAAAGTTGTCAGCTTCTGAAGATCTGATAAAAGTGCAAAATAGCAATATATTTTGCCTTCAGGTTTAGCACGTGTTATGAGCAGACTCTACAACTTGAATACATGTTAGACTCTTTAGTTTGTCCGTGCAGCTGCGTAGTTGTTGCAACAGCAGTTAAGTGGATTATAATCTACTAGTGTGATGTAATTAAAACTTAACTGAAACTCTGCAGTCTACAAGAGAATTTTTTAAACTCAAAGTTAATCCACCTAATTACTACATTTTTGTATATTTGGTGTTTATATTAGCCCCTTCATGGCGGCAGTAACAAAATAATCAATATTTTAACTTTATTTGACATGAAATTGCTATGATACCCATAAAATTATTTTTTTTAAAGAAAAATTAGTAATGACTTAAATCCCTTGATTTACTTAAACCCAGATTAAGTAAGCAGGGGCACGAACGACTGGGAATATTAATTCCTCTTATATTGCTGATTGGAGGCTTAGGAGTAACACTCTAAGCATTAAATGAAGAAAGTGCAGTTTAAGAGATTTGTATACAATTTTGCTGGTTAATATTTGCCTTGGCTTGTGTGCCAAGAAGTGGAAATCAGTGAAGCATGGAGGAAGATGTGCTAAGCCAGCAAAAGATGTGCATGGCTGCATCATTGGCAGAATAACATGGCACATGAGGGTAAAATGGGATTTAGTTTGAGACAGGTATAGAAAAGGGATTTGAAACTCAGAACAAGGAAGGAACTAGATATTATGTTATGTTATGAAATAAAGTTAACTTTCTTAACATTGTAATCTCAAGTCAGTTCAAGTTAAATAGTTGATGGCACTGTAAAGAGCAAAGTGGAAATCCAGCTGTTTTTCACTCATTAAAAAAAGAGAAAGAGGAATCAATACTTTGTTTTTGTTGTACAAAGTGGACAATAAGATTTACTCTTATAAAAGGTATAAAAAGTAATGTTGCAATTTTCCAATGACAGTTGCTATTGCTTTCTTTCTGCAACTCCATTACCTGAAACATGAAGAAAGAAGTCTCTTGAGTCTTTGATATTATTGACAAAGGAAATAAAGATGCAACTGTAAATTAGCTGCTACGGTTTTTTTATTTTTTATTAATGGTTGATAGCAAATGGGAAATATTATTTTGATGTAGTTTTGATGTGGTTTTGCTTATTGGATTAAAGTCGAGTTGCATTGGGCTACGCATTGGGTTTGGTTAGTTAATAAAGAGAAAGCACAAGATGCGCCGCAACTTGATTACACCATTGGGACTTGGCATCCATGAAATAGAATCCAGTTTCTTTTGGTTAGTTCATTCCATTTTCTTGGGTATGAATTTAAAATAGTTGGTGCGCTGTGAATGGGTTGCATTTTAACTGACTTGGACAATTTACAAACATATTTAAAAAACAAGTATTTTGGTTTTTGCAATTCTCAGCACAAATTATATTGCATCTCTTTATTACTTTTGAGAGCATTATTTTTTGGATTTCTTCATTACTTTAATTGATGCTGAAAGAATTTGTTTTTTCCTCTTTTTCTTGATATCATTTAATCTTTTCATCCAAAAAAAAGTAATTAATATTTTTTTCCTGATTTTTAAAAAGACATTTAGAAATAATCTTCATGTTTGATTAGGTTTACAAAAGATTAAATCTCACGGAAAAAGATTTAAAGGATGATGATGATGGGAAAGTCGATGTTACTTTTATTTTTAATTTGTTTTTAACAAAATACTGATCAAAGATATCTTCATAAACATTTTTTCTTATTAAATTGTCTAATTATGGTACACCAGAAAAAAGCAAAAGATCCTTTAGGCTCTTGAGGTATTTAAATTTCTAAGATAGCTTTAATTTAACTAATTTTATTTGATTAAAATTGTTAAACAATTGTTTTTATTTTTACTTTACAATGGTACAATAAAATACAAACAATTACGGTGGTAGGTAATGATTTTGATCTCTTCGACTTTGTGCACTTTAAGAACATTGCAAAAAAGGGGGTTACAACTTTTTTATTGTACCATTTATGCTTTTACCACTTTTGGAATTCCTATCAATGCAAATGGCACACAAAATGTAAATTCGAGCCCTTTTAAGTGAAAAAGAAAAAAAATCAACATTTTTTCCCCTCATCTAATGCGGCTTCCGTTGAATTGGTCCTTTACTTTTCTTCTTATTAAAACAAGCAAGGGCTCTTGTACTGTTAAGTGCACTTCATATGGCGCGAAATCAAAATCACGATTTACACAGAACAGTTTTGCATGACTCCAACAACATTCAAAACTTTGTTCTACCAAAATATTAGTTTTTCGTCCCCATGTCTCAAAAACAAGAAGAAAGTGGAACAGTCAATTGCAATAAGGGCTGAATAAATTGTGTCTGCAGTCTAAGTATCCTTGGCTGGCAATAATACCACTATACGCCCATCCCACAACTGTGTTACATAAAAAGCGTGCATTCAGTACTGTTGCTATTCTGAAAATTAGGAAACCCAAGCAGACAGTCTAAAGAATTGTCTGTAACTAAATGCAATGTGGTGGTGTAATTCTTTACATTTTTAAAATCTAATTATCATTTTTTTATTTTTTACTACTGACAATTTTTATTTGCTAATTTACATCTTCAGTGGAGTAAACATACATACCTTTATTTTACGTTTTCCATTAAATATTAACTTATGACACCATAAAAACACTACTTGGTAATGTTTAGGATACAAAGCACAATCCTAATGCTTCAATAGCAAATTATCCACTTCTTTTACTACTACGGTTTATAGCCTTCTTTCGGATGTCTCTTGACGTATAAAGAGGCATCTAGAAACCTGGACAAGGACTTGACTCTCTTGAATTTTTTTTTATCGAGTGGAAAAAAAAATCCAAAAGACAAAGCAAAAAGGGGCAAATCCCTTGTGTTGTCTCGCGCTCACGGAATGTTAAAAAGAAAAACTAATCGAAGCAAACCTAGTTTTCCCGCGCTTTAAACACCTTTAAACACACTCTGAAGCATGCAGACCGGCTATTAATTGGCTCATTTAGTAACTCGATGAATTAATTAGTGTAGGTGGAGAAAAAAGCGGAGTGTTAAAAATTGAATTCCAAGACTCTTTTAAGCTTTTTACTGCCACTATATATCAAAAGAAAAGTGGGGGCAAGCGTATGTAGAGGGAAAAGAAAAGAAAAAAAAGTCTTAGGATCGTGAGCACGTGCCAAAACAAGTGCCTCGTACCTGACTTGATTCTCACGGGTGCCATATAAAAAGTATGACAAAACGTTACCTGTCTTTTCTTAACACTTTTTCTTCAACTCTTGAAAATCGTTGACTTTTTTCTTTTCACTTTTATTGGCTGCTTCCTTTTGATTAAAAATTGACATAGCGAATTCGCGTTCCACCCCTCAAAACATCATCTTTTCGACTGAAAAATAAATAAAAAACGATTGCAAGTAAGACGTTTATTCACCACTCGATAAATCTTTTTTTTTTTATTTTCTCTTTTCCCCTTTTCCCCTTTTTCTTTAAGATTGAGGGGGGAAAAAGACGCGGGAAGAGATGGCTTCTCCCAGGGTTGTCTGGTGGTGGCACTCGAGACCATTTTCGAGTCACAAACCATTGGTGCAATTGCGGTCTTTGTAATTTTTTTTTATACATAAAAGAAGTGAAGGGCTCTCCGATTTATCGTAATTGACTTGAATCTGCTCAATCGATGGGAGGTTCAAAGATAAAACCCCAAACTCGCTTTAACCTTCTCTGTGGGTCTATAATCAAAATGGAATTGTAGTATTTTGCATGCAAAATGGCAGCTATTCACCCGAATGCGCCAATTTTGTTTTGCTCTTCGCCTTACCACTCGAAATCAAAATGGATATGTCCTTTTACACTTTATATAGTCAAATTGCAGCGCAAGAACTCCTACTTTTCACCACGAGAAAAGAAATTGAACTTTTTCCCCAGCTCCCGTCTCTTCTTTTCCATTTCCGCCACTCGAATTATGCAATAACAATAATGACAATTTTAGGCGATTGTACTCATGTTTATGTATGTATAAAAGTTTGCAAATAGCTAGAAATATCGTCGGTTTGAGGGTGAAGGGAAACAGATACTGAAATAGTGGATTTGAGGGTCTTATTATCTCGGAAAAGTGTGATAACATTGTATTTTGGTGTGTGCGTGTGTTATACATGACTTCATTTCCCAATTGGGAGCAGCAAAACAACAACTTCGTACTGTTTTTTATATAACCGGTGATAAGAGAATGGATAAGTAACTGTATAGTTATTGAGTTCTAAGGTGAAACTACTGTATATTCGGTTTAGTAGCCCATCTCAAACTTAATTCATCATCTTTACGAAACGAGAATGAAAACAAAGTTATAAAACATATCTTATTTTATATCTTGCTTCGTTCAACGTCGTAATACGATCCCTTGAACATAGGTAAAAAGATGTTGGGAGCGTAATCGCAAGTAGAAGTAAGATAATCCTCTCGATAAGGACTATTTTTTCGGCCGATTTCTTTTTTCGAGTCTTGGTTTCACGTTGAGAAACGAGGTAAACGTGATACGCTTCATCTCCACAAAGTGTGGTGACTGTGGGAGCAATTTCTTATATCTAATCTAGCAAAGGTTGGATGGTCACTGCCCTTTCGATTGCAATTTGATTGGCCTGCAGAGTAACATACAAAACGTTTTGCTGCCATCGAGAAGCGCACGGCATAATGCACATTCGTCATGTTTGAGCTTTTTCTTTCCACTCTTCTTTCTGTAAGTATCTTGAGTACTCTGTCCCTCTCGAGGGTCACATTTCTTGTGGCTAACCTAACTGATAAAAGAAAGTTTCCAAGGACAAGTAGCGGCGAAATGAGCGACCCCGACTCGGTAAAATGCAGTTTAATGTCTGATACGTCTCAGAATAAGAAAGATTCCCGTCTCTAAACTAGTTTAACTGGTCGTTTTCGTGTTTCAATTAAGAAATGTTGCTTTTTCGACAATTTAGACACAATGTTGTGACTCATTTGCATGTTTTTAAATGATACAAAGTTAATCTCTGAAATAAGAAACTTAGAAATTTTTTGAAATAAAATTACTGGGCGTTTAATGGTAAAAAGCAACGGCTCGGACCATAAAAGAGTACTTAAATTTACTAAAACAATTTCGTGTCCAATTGTAAAAAAACGCAAGCAAGGTTCAAGTACGTTATAAATTTTAATAATACGTATTTACACTTACATTTATCTTTTGTTTTCACTCGGCCATGATACGCACATCGTGCAAATTGATTTTCCCTAACTTGTGTGTAAAAATGAATTTAAATTTAAATTTGGTGTTGTCTCGTGAGCAGTAAATAGGAATTTACTGGCGTAGCCCAAATAAAATTTTATATCTCGGATTTAAAAAGTTTTTTAAAAAAAAAAAAAAAAAAAAAAAGTTTTCTTTTCTTTTGATGGAATTGAAGGATTTTTTTTTCTGCACTGACGTGTTAAATTTTTGACAAGGTTCTGGAAACTTGTTTCTGCTTAATAGATCCGCAGTATCACTCCATTATTGACGATCGATCAGTTTTAACGAGACACGTGGATGGCACTGTAACGGCTTAACTTAATTCCCTTCGAAAACTGATGTTAACCGTTTGAAATGTATCCTACAAAATTCATACACTTAAAATGTCAACCAAAACACGTTAAAAAAAGAAATGGCAATATCACTTAAATTTATACTCAGTTACATTGAATTGTTGTTAAATGAATAATATTTTTATTGAGTTGTTGGTTTTACAAAAATTATTGTATACTTATCAAATTATTGTTACAGTTCATGTGTGTTGTTATCATTCTCTTGAATGATAATTAACATTGAAACAATTAAATAATATACACAAGATATTTACAAGTAAATCTATTACATCTTGCTTCCTTCAATTGAGTAAGTGTCAGTTTATTTCATCCTGTAAATAAAACGCAGAGGAAATGAGGGTTTATTAAGTTATTAGAATGATGTTGTTTTCATTACTTCAATCAACTTTCATTTACACACAACTGCTTCAGTCATGGCCAAAAGTCAAGGACAGTGATGGTTGAATAAGCTTCCTTCACTCGCTCTTAAATAAAGTCGGATAACTTATGCACCCTTAAAGTGATGTAACTGTTTAACTATTTAGTTTATCATTGTGCAGATCTTGATTGTACAGAGGTATGAATTATTATGAGTCTAGTTTATCAGGAGCTGAGGAATGAGGGAAGTGATAAAAGGAAATTTTATTTTATGATCTGGGTGTGTATGTTACATATTTAATTTTTGAGATGACTGTAATAGGATAGTCATTTGTAATTTGTGTAAGTTAATGTGGAGATGTAATTATATGTCAGGAAATGAGATACAAGATTCAGTAGTACTTAAAAATGAGATACTGTGTAGGAAAATATAGCTTTGTGATATATTATTAGAAAATATTAAATGATTTAATTGATATGGTTTATTATTAATGAATGCTAATTTTGACTTTTTAGTGAATACTTTAATGGAAATCAGAAATTCATTATATTGACAATTTTCTTAAAAAAAATTAAATTTCCACAGTGGAAAATATTATTTGCCATTTTTCATTGTTTTTGTAGAAAAAAAACCTCCATTTAAAGTTTTAGAGAGTTTGGTATAAAGATGGGATGTGTCATGCAACTGAATTTAAGGATTAAGTTTAAACATTAAATGCCTCACCCATTTATTTGTTTATTTATTCAATGGCAGTGGTTTGAATTGATAAAACAAGCTCAAGTCTTAACAGGCTTTAAGCCATTTCCAAGCTAGACTCACAATTAACAGATTGAAAACTTGGGTGTTTTTTTTTTTTTTTTTTTAAAGTCTGGAATGGGGAAATTGAGATCAACTAAAGCGGATAGTGAATGAAGAAGCTTGAGTTACAGGTGTGTAATTTATTTTTTGTTTACCTTTAATCACCCAAGTGTTGCATATAGAATCAGATATCAAAATGAAGTGTCTTTTTACGGCATCACAATATCAGAATTGATCCTTTTTCACAACCAGGCTTCGTCAATACTCAGACAAAGCCCTAGTTGTCTTGTTTACTCGCTTTATGCTGTTTCTTTCACAAAACCCTAATGTCAACACAATACTTTTCATGCCAAACAGACATTCAACCTCTGGAACAGTTTATACTATTGAACTACATGGTTTTAAACTAAAGTGTGGTCAGGCATTTACAATAATAACTGGTATGTGTAAACATATGGGGAAAATGTAAACAAGCAATATGAGGCAGATCACATTAATTCATTCATTTGCTTTATTATTTGTAAAACAATTCCTTAATGTGAATACCGTATTAAAATCAAAACCTAGACATGGAAATTGGAATTAGTTGGTGTCAATCGATTTGACTACATTAATTTCTGATTAAATTAAATTAAATTTATGTTGTTTAAAGTGTACAAATTTCTTGTGCGCAATAAATAACTGACTCAAATGACAAACCAACTTAAAAACAATAATAAATAAATTATTAGCAGTCGGATGACGTCACGAATAAATAATACCAGGATTGAAAGGTGAAATATAGTTAGAACTAGCAAAAGCTGACGTCAAATGAACGAATGACTGGTATTGATTGACGTCAAAATATATAAACATCAATTCAAAATAATCGGATATAAATGAAATTTAACTCGATTTTCACATTGAAAACTAGCATGAAATCACGTTAAAATTAATCGCAGCCTACTTCTCATTACCGAATGACCTCGGATGAGAAACTTTCACAACACTCAAGCATGATAAGTTTTATAAAGTACACTTAGCGAGAAAACACACTAATTATTCTGGCTTTTATTCCCTTTTTATATCATGTGCCCATCTATCGACATTGTGTGTTAATGGGCAAGTTTGTGTTTTCTCATTCGGCCATTTTGATTTGAAAAGTGTCTCGCCTCTAGTAAAAACTAAATGGACCTAGTTAGGGGCGCCACTTTTCGCCTCGCCAATTAATAGACAAGGGGGCTTAGGGCTCTCTCTAATGACCGCGTTCAACTGAGAAAAGAGCTTGAGTGAGCCAGTTATCTATTCCGTCACTAAAGAGCGCTGCCCGCATCCATCGTCGCCAGACGAGGGATTTTCTCGCTCAAATCCCTGTTAAATCTACCCATATTAGGGCTGTTAAGCAGGAACAGAAGCGCTTTCGTCTTAAAGATCACCGATTACCACGTCTTCTTTTACGACGAGCAATCAATTTGAGAGACTTATACAACAGGATCAGAGGTCGGCTGAGAGGAAATTCCTGTCCGCACACTTCATCATTTCCCCCTCTTTTTCACAGGTGAGAAAGACTCTGTGTTGAGGTAAACAAAACCTTTGTCTCGAAGCGAGTTGCTGACCTCTTTGACACACTGTGGATGTTGTCCCCAGCCCCTTTCTAGGAACACTCGGATGCATTAATGGACCCGTGTGTCAAGCTCTTCACGTCCATATAAATTGGTGGTGACAGGAGCATGGGAATTTGGATCCTTTTTGTTTTATGTTTTTTTTTTTGAATACTTTTTTTTGTTTCTGAAGTGTGTGGGGGAATTTTGAGTCTGGTTGTAGTTGGTTGCGGGTCAGATTTGCTAATAGGTAATTGTTGGGAAGGTGGAAAGAGAAATGGGAAAGTTTTGGGTGTTAGTGTTAGAGAGAAAGAGAGAGAGGAGGAGGGAAAGAGAGGTATAGAAAAGTGATGGTGGTTAATGTGGTGGAATGAAGGGAGAAATAAAGGGATTATTGTGAGAGTAGTTAGGTTGCAGTTGGAAAGTGAAGTGAATTTATGGAAGGGTGTAATTGTTGAAGTGATTGAGAACTTTTATATTGCTTGGTTGTAACAATTGCTTTTAATGGTCAAATAAACAGTTAAAGTGGCGTGATTCAACAACTGCATTGATAATTTAATGATGTAAACTCAAATTCGAACTTTTTAAAAGTTTTTTTGTGTTGGGTGAAATGGGGGAAGAAGATTTTAGTTTTTTTTACCTATTTTTGATGACGTGACAACTTGAGGAAACTAGGAGGAGAGATTGTAAAATAAATACTTATTCCCTGTCACTGTCATGAGAAGGGGCCAAAAGTGAAGGAATTAAGTGATAATAGAATAGGTTGAATTTTTTTCTCTCGTGTGTAGTCAGGTGGGTAAGTGGGAATTTATGGTATATGCTTGTCATCTACTTTATTTTTGGATTAGGTCTAATTCAAAGTAATGGGACTCTTGGATACAATTCTTTCCTTACTTTTTCTTTGAGAGAGGAAAAAAAATATACTTTCCATTTTTACGACTTTTTTAAACTCAATTTTATTCCATTTGACCTCTTAGGTCTCGTTTTCATACCATTGTGGCAATAGCACAAAAAAGAGGCTTAAATTCTTCTAAAATGAAAATCATAAAATCTGATGAAAAATAGGACTTTTCAAACCAACTTCTAAGAACATAAAATTTTTAACAGAATGTAAATAGACACTCTCTTAACTTGTTTGCTTTGCTAGCAATCCATTTGGGTTTCCATTTAACATTACTTAGAAACATTTCTCCACTGCTTAAATAAACAAATGAAAAATTCAAAGAAATTTTAATGGAAAAGCATACAAATCAGTAAGACAACAACATGAAAAATTTAAAAGAAAAGATTTGACTAGAACTAAACCTCATGCGAAAACCTTGTCAAATTGAAACATGAAAAAAATGAAGCCGTATCAAAGTGCAAAGTTGCCCGAGAGGGGGACGGCGACGACGACGTGCGAGCAATAAACGCGACATTTTTACAACAGCCAGGTGCTATAACATAACTTAGAAATATAGCCACGAATTTAGCGCCAGAGAATTCTCCCATCAGCGCTTAACTGCACATTTCCTCCGCTAGAGTTGGTAGCGAACTCGACGCCGAGCCACGTGATCCACAATGTGGCCACATTGGCTGCAGCAGTTTAGTGAACGCGTCACTTAGTTTCATCCATCGACGCATCGAGCCCTGAGTGTCTCGTGCTACTTTTTACGCCATCCTCGGCCGCACCGCACCGCGGCGCTGCGAGCAAAGCGTGCGAGCAAAAACTTGGCTGTGAGCCTCCAACTGCCAGATGTATTCGGGGTAGGGAGAGAAGCGTGCCACTATATTGATCCCTGTGGGTTAATATTCATAAGTGCGGCGGCGCCAGCAACATTGCCCCAGGGTCCCGCATTTCGAGTGTGCACGAGGAACCAGTACACTTATTCACGTTTCTGCTTCCCTTCCTTTATTTTTTTCTTATTTTTTTTTGTTTCGTCTTCTCGCAGCATCTCGTGTCATAGCAAACGCTTGTCGCAGTCAAATGCAACATGACTCAATCTCGAAGAGGATTCTGCAGCGCTTCGTTAACTCGCTTCGTTGCTTGCCGTGTCTTTTGGGACTCTGCTGCCTACCCTGAACACCGCCTCGGGTCAGCGTAGTAGTTTTCCCAGTCACTTTTTTGGATTTTTTGCTGACGAAAAATCGAGGATTTTGATTGATCGATTGATTGAAAACTCGAGAGCTGTACAATGAACTCTCATCTGAGGAGCTTCGATCTGCTATGCATCTTGCAGGTGTTAATGGTGAGTACACGCTTTCCTTAATATTTTTTTTTGTGGGAGAAAGAGGCATTGTTTGTGGTTTTAGTGGCTTTGGTTTCGGTTTGTCGACAGGTGGTGGGTAGTGGGGGAAAGCCGAACTTTAGAGTGAAATTCGAACTGTTAACCTTGAAATGTATCTCTTTGAAAAATGTATACTTAATTAGTTTTAATTGAGTTTCAACGTATTTTTTTATTTAATCTTTTCTCGAAACTTAAACAAATCATTTTGCAATGTTTTGTTTGACACGTGAATACCAACGAGAAATTCCATTGAAATGATGAAGGCAGATCTAATCAAACAATTACAGGTATTCAACACACCTTAAACTTTACCTTGAATTGACAAATCCATCGAATCTACAATTCAAAGCGCTTTTCTGCCCTCTGGTTACACAATCAAACTATTTACTGACAAATACCAAATATTACCATTCTCTTACCAGCAATTACAGTAAACAGCGCTGTAAATCAGCTTAATTCAAGGAAGTCGCTTATTACAATTTACGAAAGAGTGAAACGCCGTTAACGCGAGCTACTTCCTGCGAAAACTTAATACGCGACAATTTATCACGCATAAATTGCAAATTAGGTAAATTCGGCGCATTCGCCAGTCGATTTACCCGGCATTCCTGCGTGTGCAGTGCGTGAAAACATGTTGGGAATGCCCCAGTCAGTCAGTCTCTTCATCTCCCTATTGAATCTTGCGATCGTCCCTCTCTCTCCCTCTTGTTTACTCGGATTTGCAGCAGCCATTGACCCCGCTCTTCCTCCTTTCCGCCGTCTGCGGAGCGAACGAGTGGCTGCCGTCTCACGACTGTATCTTTCCCTTGTTCTCGACACTTTTCGCGGCCAGAGAAGGGACAGTTGGGCGCCGCGTGATTCATGGTTTCTCGCGAACTTTTTAATCGCTCGTTGCGCCCATCAGACCGACGCCAATGAGGAAGTTAACTCATTCATTTAATGAGCGATATTTGTAAAGTAAGACGATGCCACGCTGACTTCATCTCGGCTCGAGTTTCCGATGCAAATCGATCGCCGGCCACGTGCGTCAACAACTCGTACGTGTAGGTGTCGGTTGAGTTATCGGACGCCCCATTTGCCACGTTACACCTTAAACAAAACAATAGCGCGCCAAGTCGACTCGACGTCACACAACTCGTTGATCCCGTGAAGCGCGTGAAACCCGACTAAATATCGCACCCACGCACAAATCGAATGGTTTCGCTTCTGCGAAATGTTTTCCCGTCGAGCTGGTCTTAGAAGGGTTGTTCTAATATTTGTCTAGACAAAGAGGCAATCCTGTTTAAGGAGTGAAGCGGCGAGGCAAATTGATGGCTCGTCTTGGAGCATTCGTCCGATTGATATAATACAACATTTTCCGGGATATGGCTATGTCTTAGGGGCAGTTTCGGATTGATATAATTCCCAAACCCCATCTTGCAGATAGGGCCGTGTCCTAAGGGAGCGTCTTAATGATCAGGGAGTCCGTTTGATTGATAGAAATCCCGTGGGTCCTTTCCATTTATCTCCCTTCTTCCTTCCTTTCTCCTTTTTTTCTTTCTTGTTTGTTTTCGAGTGGTCTTTTGATTTCGTTTATTTAGCTGTTTCTTTATTTAGTTGGTTTTAAAGGATGGGGTTTTAAGTTTTTTCTTTCTTTTTCTTTTTATTTAGGAGAGAGGGTGGTAGGGATTGTTTGATTATGTAATGAGTCATTGCAAGTGTTTGAACAAATTTTAATTCTATCAGTTGGATGTGTGTCATGCTTTTTTTTGCTGGATGAGCGCCAATTGAAAAGTAATGATTATTTTTGGTATTTTTTATTCACTTTTTATATATTTTTTATTTTCTCAACGTTTTGTATTGAGATTAAATGATGTTGGAAGAGTTTTGGACCGGAAGTAAGTGATTTGGGTTGCTTTTTAGCATAATGTTTTTTGCGATAGAATGGTAAATTCAGTCTCCGAGGTCAACGAACCGGCGTTGTTTTGGTCTCCATTGAACAGTGGGAAAATTCGCTGTGTGAATGCCAATATCAAGGTTAGGACGCGTTCCCCATTATTTTATTGGTAAATCCCAAGAATTTTTACGTTAATTTTTTTTTTCGTGTTGTTGATATTTTATCTGATCAATGCTTTCAACACTTCCCCGACATTTGCGAGATAAATTTTGACCTTGTTGATGTTTCAAAGATAATGAATGACTAATTGTAAACACACTTTTGCAATTATTTTTTTTTTCAAAAAATGGCAGTGAAGCCAAAATATTTTCATCTTCAAAGTGACTAAACGGCATTTAAAAAAAAAAAAAAAAAATTGATTTCATATCTTGAAAAATCTATTTTTTTCTCCATATCATTCATTAATTTGTAATTCCAGTTAGTTTAATCATAATTACGGCGCGTAATTTAAATTTTATGGGAATATGAGGGGTGGGGGGTAATATCCGTCTGGGAGCGGGGGTATTTTTTTATTTTATTCCAAGAATTACTCATTGGAGCGGGAAGCAGCAATATTTCTATTACCAGATTAGAAAGTACATTCATTAATAAAGTGATTAGTCATTAATAAAAGAAGAAAAGGCGCCTGCCAAAAGCGGCTTTCTCTTCTCCCTTCTCTTCTAACAAGTTCATTTCTTTACGGTCGGCTTGTCCCAAGTGGAAAATGGTGGATCAGTGTGAGCAAAGTCAGCGATATAAATCGCCGCTTGATTGGCTTGACTCGCGCCACCTTACGTTGTGTTTTGTTGAATAACAAGTTCTTTTCATATGAACTCGAGACGACTGCCATAAGAACGGCAGTAAAACGGAGGAAATAAAACGAGAGGAGGGGAGAAAGATAAGAAAGGAAAAAAAAAAAAAAAAAGAAAAAAAAATGTTCATCTAGTTCGTCCTGGTCGACTATTAAACGCTCAGCTTTCTCGTGTTCTTATTCTTCTTTGTTTTTATATTTCCTTGAAAAGATCAACATTTATCTTATCGAGTCACGCAAAGCTGGTTCGATCATTAATTCATTGCTTATTCTTGTCATCTTTTCTTTCCGTGTATGTATCGAACCCCGGGATTCTTAAATGACCTCCTTTTTTGATATTGATGACAAATTCAATATCCGTGCGCGTCGTTTTTCTCTCAACTAACTTGAAGCGGCGCTTGTTGTATTTGCGCTAAATAAATGTTACGAGAGAAATTGTTTGCCGCAATGGGTTTTGGCAACAAGGGGATTTTGTTACATGGGCTTTAAAATTTCAAATTGGTAAATTTTTTTTTCCTTTTGTTTGATGGTGGGAATAGAAAAAGAAATAAAAATAAGAGAGAGAAAAAATCTAAAATGTCGCTAATTTGATTTTGGTTATTGCGATATCTAGTAAACTTCTCTGCATTACAAAGAAATGAATGAAGAAGTACCGTATTCTAAGGAGTTAAAGACTAGTGGAGTTTGTATTAGGTTTATTGGCAATTAGCAAATTGGGAATTTATTTTTCAGTTTTAAATTTTAATCTGTCAATATCAATTGAATTAAGGATATTGAATTGATCAATGTATGCGATCTGACGTGAAACGTAAATTCCGTATGCAACGTGGAAACTTCTCTTTCGTTCAACATTTAAATTCAAGAGTGATTATTTCGGATCAATTCCTCACTTCGGGCATAAGCTTTTTAAATTTTGATGTGTATTTGACACGAAACTACGGTTCATATTTGACTTCAAAACCACATTTGTATAATTTGATACATTCACTTATGATCTCCATAATTTTTCATGTAAAACTCACTATCGTAACGAGTCAGTTAATCAAGTCAGTATTTAAAAAAAGCATATCCGAAATCACTTTTCTAATGACTGAACTCGACAATCAGATTTAAAAGAAGAAGGATAAAAATAAAAACGGGAAAAAAAATTATTGGAAAAAAATATTCGGCAATCATCCAACCACAAAATACCATTAAGAAAATTAGAAATTTCGTTTCACTTTTTTTCTCCGTCTTTTTTTGGCTCTACCAACAATTCTAGGTTTCCCCGTATTGCCCCCTTCTCCCAAAGAAAGTCCGACCTAAACTTTGTGCAGCATGTGGTATTAATGGTCAAACCATTATTATATTGAAATTCCTTTTTTTCTGTGTAATGTCATTATAATCATTTTGGTGCAGAATTGCAATCAATGGCGGGTCATTGTAGTTAGGAAACAGCTCAGCACTGAAATTAAGGCCAAAGACAACATAATTACGTCAGTTTCGGGACCTGCCATTTCGAATCAGGTGTTTCAACAAAGAGCAATGCAATTTGCACATTCTTAACACACTCTGAAAGGAGTTAAACTCACTAAGTACACTTCTCTTCATTCACGTGACAAACAGCGTAAAATTGACCGACCACAAGCGC
Source organism: Geophilus truncorum (assembly GCA_034695745.1). Taxonomy (NCBI): domain Eukaryota; kingdom Metazoa; phylum Arthropoda; class Chilopoda; order Geophilomorpha; family Geophilidae; genus Geophilus; species Geophilus truncorum. The sequence continues at coordinate 33,710 of JAQFZP010000077.1, read as the reverse complement.
ATTTCGGGAGACCAAACTCAATTTCGCCTTGATTGATATTTCTCATCATTTTGAGCGATATTACTGGGGGGCTTTGTATATTTCCTGCGCAGTAGCCAAAGAGATTTTATGTCCACTTAGTTGCTATGTTACAACTTTTTGTTAAAAGCCCCACTAAACCTTTGACCCTGCAGCAGGAAGTTTCACTTAATGATCATCCTTTAAGCCGGATATTTCCTGTTTCTCGGTACGTTGTTTTTGATTGGTCATGTAGAAGTAAATCAAGAAAAGTCGGCCATAGTGCGTGAGTCCAATTTCACGGTATCGAAAAGATACCCCGGTGCTCGATTCTTAACCATCAGACCACTTGTCACGTTTATAATTGATCTAAATGCGTACTTCGTTAATACAATTTCCTGTCGGTCAATATCCGTCTTCGCTAAGTGGTCAGTTAGAATTGATGTTTTCTTTAAAATCAACAATTAGCGTTAATTTTGGTTATATTGAACCGTGTTCATGCATAGTTAATGGGGAAAATGCCTTAGTTTAGTTACACGTTTTGCATCAAAAATAATTCTACCATTAGATATCTTATCTGCATTTTACAAATTATTAAAAATGTAATTAAATATTTACACCGTCTTCCACAAATGTTTAATGTTTAATCCATACTTGGAAGGATTTTTGCTGCCAGTAGTATTTTGAAGAAGGAAATGCGAGGTTTGTCGGTATATGTTGGGTAAATCTCAGCTTCTTGGCTGGGATTTGTAGATTTAGGATTATTGACACATATTTGCGTTCGTTACATCCTTGAACATTGCTAATCACGAAGTACAGATCTTAAGTCAATAATTGCATTACAATATTAGAAAACCAACTTGTCAGTTATATTTTTGGTTTTCATATATACGATTAAATTATATTGGACAACAACCCAGAGAATTTTTTTAATACTATTTTTATTTGAAGTACAGTATGGAAACTTAATGCACTTTAGATGTGGTTTAAAATATTTAAACTGCTTTTTTATTGATTGAGACTGGCAGGCCGCGATTTATAATCTGCTTATCTTTCCTTTTTTCATTATAAAGTGAATTTGAATTTACTTTATAATTCAGGAAAAAAGAGCAAAAGACAAAATGTCTAACTTGCTTCTGTTTTGAAAGTTTACAGTTTGAATTTTTTATGTTCAGCTCAAAAATCTATTCTTGTCCATATCTTGATTGTCTTTCATATTTAATGATTTGGATAACCGAATAACAGTAATGCAAGTAAGTATAAAAATGCAAAGAAACAACATAAAAGGAGTTTCTTGAATTATGATGCAGTTGCCAATCAAACAAATCGATTCTCATATCAAGTTTTTAGGAGAGAACGGTAATGGAGAAGAGAGATAGCAACTTAAAAACACTGGAGATAAAAACTGTCATTTTTATACTGACATTACAGTATCTATTTAATGGGTTAATGCTACAGTAGTACATTTCGTACATCTCAACATAGATAAGGGGAAGTATTTAAATGAGTGGTGTGTCAAACCACTTCTAAGCCTGGTGGTGAGTTACAGAACTGATCGTTAAGTGTCTTGTTGATAGATATCCTAAATCAAAAGCAAAGAAACAAGACTAGTGTCTGTCATCGTAAATACCTGAAGTGAATCTAGAAACGCAATTTTTTTCCTCAATTGGAATGTATGCCAAATACATTGTAAAACTTTATTACAATGTTTTTATTTTGGCTGTACATCAATAAAAATTCCCAGAGATGCTGCTCCTCTGTACCCGATTTTTTTTCCTGCATTGCTTTGTTTACAAATATCATCATTTCATGAAAAATTCGAATTCTGCACGCATTTTGCGGTCACTGATGGACACTCGAAACCCCAGCATGACCTACTTCAATTTTTTTATTTTTTGTTGTCTAGTTCTGACACCACTGTTGTTGCACAACTCAATTGCAACAACTCTGGTTACATTTCACTCGATGTCATTTAGTGTAAAAGCGAGATGGACATTAAGTGACCACAAAATAGGAGCGGGGGAAAAAAATCAGAGCTGATAAAAGAAGTCGTGGCTCTTTTTTGACAAATTTTCTTCTACTTTTCATCTCGCTCACAAATTAATTTCATCGCATTAACACTTATCTCTGTCTCTAGTCTGCCATTTTATTGTCTTAATAGCTCCTCCTTGTATGATATGAGAGAGGCGGTGAAGTAGTGAAATTGGATTGCTTTCTCCGCAACGACAATTCTTCTCTGTTTGCTGTGCAACAAAATGGGGGGAAAAGATGTCGGAATTAATTACGTCTTCTGCAGTATAATCATAAGTTTTAAGTTATTTGACTCTAGAAAAAAAAATAAAGGGAACAGGAATAAGAAGAAGAGGGGAAAAATGTTATAATTTGTGGCAGCTGTGGAACGAATGAGTGGCCAACCACATTAAAAGCTTAAAAAAATAATGATGTGGAGTGAAAAAACATTTTTTTTTTTACTTTTTGAGTTTATGTGTAATTAAATACCAGCTATGATTTTAATGAGTTCATCAGTTGCAATGGAATTTTGAAAGACGTGCTGTGGTTTCGCACTGTTTACAAGAAATGTAGTGTTATTAGACTTGCAGTGTTGTCTATTTCGAGACAAAGTTATGAAAGAAACAAAACTATTCGAAGACAGCGTCGTTTATTCACAATGGATGAACGAAAGATTTTTGTTGTTACAAACTCCGGAAGTTCTCCCGAGTGAATAGAAACCGTCGAAACAATAATTCCTATTCCTGTTTAATTACCACACGATAATGGCGTCAAACGATCTCGATGAATCAAGGACCGGAAAGAACGACTTCAGTTTTAATCGTGAAAAAATAAATTAATTACAAAAAGTACTTGAAATTTAAAGCATTTTACTCTAAGTTTAGGAAAAAAGTAAAAGAAAAACAAAAGAAAAAGAAAAAAAATGGTCGTTTCAGCGATATTTCGCACTCCTTTAACTCCTCCCTATTCATCGGGCAAAGGGCCAAACAAGCGAGACCTTGTCGCAAAGGGCCCCTGAAAATTCTGATGGGCTAGACGTCTCGTGCTAAACGACCATACAAGCAACCAACTGGAAATGGAATTCTGTTGTACTTTATTATTTTTTTCTCTTGCAACTTTCCAATTATGCTGCAGTCTTGAAAATAATTTCATTTGACATGTGCCCTTTTCCAAAGAGAAAGGCAGTGGTAGTGGTCGGGGATGGAGGGGGGTCTGTGAATATAGAGACGGAGATGGAGAAAAAGAAGAAAAAGAGTATGTATTTGGTAAAGTGTTTGAAATGGGGTGTGGAAGGGCAGGAACAAGGTTAGGTCTCTACCAATTTGGAACGTTTGTCCTTTTTGGATGGTCACTCAAGCGATTGGTTCAAGAAGACATGGAGCAAAAAGAGGTGATAACGAATTCTTATTCATGGGACCTAGAGGCGAGAGATTGTGGTGTGGAGACCTCGATGTGCTGGCAATTTATGGAGGATTTCTTAAGAATTTTTTGTCATTTTATTGTTCTCCAGGGGTTTGCGAGTCGACCGGTTGACTCGAAGAAGCGGGGACTGAAAGTGACTTGCTTCAAAATGGAGTTAATCAGGTGGGACAAATTGAAAGAGGTGTGGGGATGGACTTGAAATGCCTGCATTTATACTGACGTCACGTATAAAGTGTATAAAAAAGTTTTGTTTTTTTGGTTTTTTGCGTTAAAAGGGAAGGTTAAAGGTTTCGGTTAACTAAGAGTGATTTTTATGAAATTTGTTTCAATTTTCGTTTTCCCACCGTTCTTAACTTACTTCTACAAGTATTATCAGATTTCCGCTGCTACTTGCGAAATTTGACGCTTTTACCTTTTGATTATTTACTTCAAAACTCAGGATACGAATCGGTAGAAACTGTTTATTGGTTGAAATAAGAGCAAGTGCGGCTTTAGTTTTTCCCGGAAGACCAACTTGAAGAAGTAGGAGAAAATGACGGAAGCTACAACACAATTTCGAAATTTTAAGACTCATTTTAAAATTGTTTTTTTTTATTTTGATTACAAACGCATGAAAACTCACAACGGCATTTCGAGATACAAGTATAATTGATGAAGAAGTAAACGAGGGCATTTGTATAGTTTGCGACGACACAAATCCCCACCAACTCTTGTACATTGTCATTTGTTGCCATTTTGTCTGAAAGGGCTTCACAGAGGGTCCTAGACAACCCAGACGCAGTTCGGGCTGTCATAATAAACTGTTTTCTACGGTTCGGAGTTAGAAAACGCTAAAGGGTTGCTGACCCCGACGTTCTGGCGGCAAAGAAGTCCCCCGGAATAAATTACATTTCAAGTTATGTCTGATAATTTTCCTATTTAGTCTCAGCTTGTATCAAGCAATATTGGATGAATTTTTTCCATTTTCATATCCCAATTTTTGCTTCACGGTTTTCTTTTTCCCTTTTTCTAGCTTTTCTTCTCATTGATGATGATTTGTAGCAATTTGTTGAGCTTCAAGTACATTTTCATGTCGGCTATAATTTTCAACAAATTTTATTGCAATGTCACACTTAAAGACCAAAAGCAGCCATTTAACAACTGGTTGGGGAAACGTGTGCAAATTGTAATAAGATTAATTACAACTTCATGACTTATTTATTAGCTATGAAATATTTTCCACTGGGGTGTCGAGTGCGAAAAACAAAACAACTATTTTAAATTCGCCATTTGTTATACTGTACAACGTTTGTTGACCTGGTGAAAAATGAGTAAGGAAAAGTTTTCAAGTGTCTAAAAATTACACAAGAAAAGTTTATTTAATGTATTCCTTAACTCCTTGGCTTCTTTACATTCAAACCGAGATTTTCTAAGAAACATTTTATTCCCCTTGCCCCCAACAACTCCCAGTTTCTGACTTTTTCCCTTTCTCTGTACATTTTATTACCAGAAGAAAGCTATTCCTCAATTTGTCTGCTGCATTAATTCTATCAGCATTTGCTCATAAATTTCAACGATTGCAGCGCGTCCCTGAAGAGTAATCCACCTCCCCCACCCCTCAGCTGGTTCCGTCCTCTGTCTTTGAAGGCGCTTTTCCTGCAAATACATTATGCCCCCTGCTGGAGCTTGCACAGAGCACAAACAAGAGGCAAAAGTTTAAAGTCAGCTTAGATTATTTCGCACATATTCATAAACTTGGTTAGATCTCGCGAAAACGAGATTTATTTCTCCTCCTTTCCGTAAGTAATTGAAATACTTCTGGGCAATTTTTTTCCTCTTTGCTCTGCTTTGCCTCGATAGATTTAATCCGAGCTCTGGCTTCTATACAAAGGTCTTGACAGGGACTGTGGATGCGAGGTCAATTGAGCGAATAAAAGGGCGTCCCTAGAGCACCTCCTAAATGAGCCATCAGGTTAACGAGATAATGACTGCTGATTAGAGGGTGCATGAGGTGCACTGCCCCGTTGTACATCATGTTTATAGCGGTATATCAAAAGCGAGGGTGATTTTTACACGGGAAGAAGCATTATTTTCTCACTCAAATTTCGGTCTGTTTTTGGGTTTTGTTGCCTGGTGGTGAAATTTGGAAGTTTGTAATTTTAATATGTTTACCGAAATGTAGAAAATAGCACTTCCGGTTAGATTGGAAGTAATACTTTTAATTGTAACTTAAGGGAAATTGGCTAAAAATAGGCAAAAATATGATTTCCGGTTGAATTAACAAACTAAAAGTGCCATTAAATCGTGGTAAAAACCATGGAATATTTATCTTTTTTAAAATTTGAAATACCGGTATGAGTTGAACTCGACAATTTATAACTTTTTTTGTATTTTCCAGTTATTCAACGTTTTATACTGTATGGACGATTCATTCAGCCAATACGCAATGGACACTGGAGCAGTGGACGAGGAGGAAGAACCGGTGAGTAAAAAAAGTGATATTCTACGGAATGCTGTCACACAAAAGGATGGGTTCACAGTCTTCACACATAAAAAGGCCGAGTCACAAATCAAGTATTTTAGGAGGTCGTTTCATTTGAAACTGTGCATTTAATAGTCTATAAGAGCTTTCAACATGTTGGACAGAGTGGAAAAGAGACATAAAAAATGCCGACAACATAATATGACTCTCTTCCTGTCATTACTTTTTCACTGCACTGAAATTATGGTCTTCAAAATGAGATTTTTTATTTTTTTATTTTAATATTCAGCTCATCAAGGCATAATGAGATTGCTTATTGATCAATTAAAAAGTGAGGGAAAATTTACAGCAAAAATTGGAAAGCGAGAAAAGTGCTGGACGCGTCTTGACATTTTGAACTACAAGTGTTGGTCAACTCAATTGAACATTGTGTGGTCATATCAGGGCATCTAGATATCGTTTCATGGCTTTTCATGTCAGTGCGCTGTGAACTTGCGGCCAGTGTGAGAGCACTCAGCTTACAATCTCAATGTGGAAGCGTCTTAAATTGAATCCAAAGCCTGAATAAGTGTTTTATCCTTGGCAAAAGGGGAGGTTTTTAATTATTTTTTGTTTCTGTTTTGTTTTTGCTGAAAAAATTGTTATCTGGGTTGCATGGAGTTGGGGGAAGATCAATAGGAATAAACTCGTCCAGGGGCCAACAGTGTAATTTCGAGTATGTGTTTGTTTTGATGGATTGCTTACTTGCTCCATAATCGCCCAATGCAGCCGAACGGCGAGACATCACGAGAGAAAACTACTGTCCAAGTTGGAATGGCTCATTGTAGTGTGGGAAAGTAAAAATTGGGGTGGTGGGTGTTGGTGAGAGAGAAAATATTTATATTATTTCATCGATTTTGTCAAGTCAATTGACATTTCTTTTTTTTTTTGACAAAAATTTTCTCTTTTCTATTCGGAATTGACCAGAGAAAATTTGATTGTCAGGAATTTGGTCTGGCTCCCATTTACTCGATTGAATTCCATCAAAAATGGGAAATTGCTGGGTTTAAAGGCGAATAGGACCCATAGAATGTCGTGACATTTTGATATCTCCATTTAAAGCGCAAAAATTGAAAACGGAATGCAAAAAAAAAAAATTGAATTTCAAAATTCTAACAAGACTTTTAACTTGCACATTAAAATAATTGAAGCTTTCAGTATATAACGTTCAATTTTATGACGATGGTTTTAATTGGCATTTCGGCCGAATACAGGTCGTAAACGCATTAAACAACGGTACGCATAGGGCCAAAATGGGTGTTGTAGCAACAAAAGCCGTTTGCCGAAAGTGGTTATGTGATGGTCGCAATTACAGCTCGGTTGCAAGTGCTCAGATGCAGTGACAGTGACGCCAAAAGCCGAGATACCGACTGCGAACTACCAATATCATGTGGTCAATGCTCCCTTCATACCACAGGCCACATTGAGTGGTGCGGTTGTAACCATAATAAGAACCAACCTTGTCGCTTCTTTGTAGCCTCGTCCTTCTGGGCGACAAAATTAATTCCACTTTGCGTGCAGTGCACCGGAAGTTAAAACAGATTGATTTGGCGAGATTTATTTAACGAATCCTATCTGTTGTGTTTTTCTTTTCGTGTTTCAGGGCTGCAATTATGGCGAAAGTCGCTTGTGCATTTATTTTACGGTCGATTATCGGCCGCTTGATAGTAAAACTTTTTAAGGAGCGCAATTTTGTCCTCAAAAGGAGGTGAAGAGCAAACAGTTTGACTGTCGGAAGTTGTAAAACACACAGGGTCGTTACAATGTTCAAACTTTAGCTTTTTTTTTTGGTACTTTGGGCCACTCGTAAAAAAAGTCATTTCTTCAGGCGAGGAGGTTTGGAAGTTGGCACTTTTTAGCTTAAGGGAAAGAACGTCCATGTTCGAGTGGTACCGTGTAGGGAAGTAATTTCTTTCGGCAAGTCTTCGCTAATAGTTGAGTCATTAAAACGAGTTAAACTTATCCAAGACAGAAAATAACATAAAAAGAAACAAATAAAAAGTGAGTTTACTTGCAAAAGAAGACGTGAAAAGCAAGGCATTAGGGGATATCTATCCGAGCTAAGTGAAGTTAGCGATGTCATTAATCAAAAAGAGTGATTGGGAGGAAGAAAAAGCAAATCTCCCACCTACTACACATTGCAAGATGAGAGGCATGGTCGAAAAAAGCTCGTGATAGAGAAGCACTTTAGTGGGAGGATCATAGTCCAAAGAGGTTAGGGAGAGATCAATACGCGAAGGGAAGACGGTATTAATTTATCAATCTCTGACATCAATGACAATGTGTATGTACCAAACTGAAAGACAGTTACATTCATTAAATACTGAGATGCCACTGACTGATGTAATTTTTATATCTTGTCGTGTTATGACTAAGCTTAAAGATATTTCTTTTACAGGATGCGTTGTTTGTTTGTTTGTAGTGGTGTAATCCCTATTTGATTATGTCGTAAATCATTTATAATCACATTGTGCAAATGTTAAGTTGAATCAGCTGGGTTGCTGATGAATTGTATATACTTAAGGGATCATGCGGTGTCTAAACATCGTAGTTTGTTTAAGGTTGTAGTTTTTATAATGATGATAGAAAAGGGTACGTGTTGTTTTAATTATGCTGTAGCAATGTTTTCTTAATCGTGTAAATTATCAAACAACAACCTTTAACCTTTTACTGTGTAGCGACATTTCATATTCACCGCAAATGTAACATACCATAACTTTATAATCATCTAAACGCAATTTCAAACTGCCAATTTTAGTTCACCTGTCAAATTACATCAAGCAAGCATGAAATATTAATGAAAAATCGATTGACATTCTCCAACATTGATTTTCTTTCAACTTCTTTCTTTTTCTTTTTTTCTTTTTTTTAAAACTTGCATCGTAATTACTGTACTTTTTTTGTATTTATTTATTTTATTATCTTGCCAATTCTATTGCCAGTAGAGTTCATTACCACCGACTCATTGTTTCCACAAAGAACAACGACATTGTTTACATTTAAGAAGGCGGCTATCACTTATTACAACTCGTCTCATCCGAATTCACTCTTCATTCGTTAATTAGCACGCACCACTTAACATTTTCCCATCGACTTCTCGACTTGATTTCCACAACAAGAAGAGTGCGAGAGCGCCCAAAACGGCAGCTGATGTGATTTTTGTTGCTAGTGTGCAATAAAAAGCAGATTTTTATCTTAACGATCACGCTATATTAATTGCGCACACACCGAAATACACCGAGATAACGTATGCACTGGTTAGATAACATGAAATGCTTCATTTTGCCCCTTTTAACGACTGGGAACAATAAACCTCATTTGTCAAAATACCAATGACCTCTGATCTGTGGTGCGACCGGTACTGTGGACAAGATCGTGCGAATTAGTAATGGTTCCACGAGTCGTTATCATCACGAGTCTCCTGTGGATTTTCGCCGATGGCTCCCATGACTACTGATGGCCACCGGGCGGGCATCGGTGGCAGAGGCATCACTTTTCTCGTGTCTCTGGACGATCATTTTGGCGAGAAAGTCGATAAGGGGAAATTGAGTAAGAGAGGGGGTATAAAACGCTCCGAGCTGGCGACGGGAGCTGAATGGTTATAATTAATTTTATTGTCGGGGTTGGGAGCTCGGTTTCGGTGCGGTGAATTTAAGAATCTTTACTGGTGTTTTGGTGTCGGGGTGACAGCCAACCAATGGGTTTTGATCCGATTTAAACTCAATTCAATTGATTTCTTCTCTCTTTTCATTGCAGTATGAGAAACGAGCTGAGATTGAGACCGGATGGTCAGCGTGGAGTGAATGGACCACGTGTTCGAGGACCTGCGATGGTGGAGCTGCACATCAATTGCGGAGGTGTAATGCAAGGCAGGGATGCAAAGGCGACAGCATTCGATATATGATCTGTAATATGCAGGTAAATAAAACCCTTAAGGGTTAAAGACCCGGTCAAGCGAAAGCGTAGAAAAACCTATAAGAGGAATTTTGCAATAAAGTATCGATTTTTTTTTTTTTTTTTTTTTTTTTTTTTTTTTTTTTAAGGATAAATTTAGAAAAATTTAAAAACATTGTGAGTTTCATCTTGTTTCTAAATTTTTGTGCGGAATTAATCATTTTTCTGCTGTGTGCACTTTCACCATAAGAGAGGCTGTTCAATTAACTGGAAGTGTTGTTTGTGTAGCACAAGGTCGTCTCTTTGAAACAGGAGAGTGAATTCACATTTTCCTTCACCACAATTGACAGCAACATCTTTCTGTTTATCGAGTGAAAGAAGTCATTGTTTTGTTTCAACCGCCTAAAGAAAGTTTTCACTGTCTTGTTCGTGCAAACAGTTCCGTATCATCACACTAGCAGTTGTTTATTAGGCGACGAAGCAGTAGTTTTAAGAGTGCCTTAGCTCTAAATGCACAAATGCACACAATAAGAATGATGCAACTTAAAAGAAATGGCTGCAAGATAAGGCTCTTATATCATTAAAATTATCAAGCACTTGAATGCTTTAATTATTACTCCGGTTTGTTAAAAGCAATCTAATTTGCTCGTATAAAACCAGATAAAGAGAACAGAGATTGTACAATATATTTGATTTAACTCTTTTTTTTTTCTTATCTCTTAAAATAGTCGTGCCCCGAACCGACCGATTTCAGGGTACAGCAGTGTTCGTCGTACAACGACATACCGTACCAAGGCCGACTGTACGAATGGGAGCCTCACTACGACTCGCAGGAACCCTGTGCCCTCTCGTGCCGAGTGGCGAGCCAGAACTTAGTGACCCAACTGGCCCCGAAAGTGTTGGACGGCACGCGCTGTCGCGACGGATCCCTCGACATGTGCATCAACGGGAAATGCCAGGTGAGATTTGTTGCCACGAAAGGTTGAAATAAGCTATCAAAAAGTGAAAGGGGTGGGAGAGGATAGTTTTTTACGCGCCATTTCAACTCGTGTCAGATGGGAAAATGGTGAGTGCACAGCGTGTAATCTCACATAGAGAGGAAATATGAAGTGGATTGGCACAGTTTGAAGGCATTTTGGCAGCAGACAAAAAGCCCCTTTCCCTCGGCAAAGCCCTTTTCTAGTGATTGGAAACTAATGGAACGCAAAGACGAAAAGTCATGGATCACGTGGCTTCGGACCGGTTTTACGAAGCCCACTTCAACTTATCGACAAACCCATGATTAATTGCCTCTGTCTCGCGAAGAGACAAACCGTTGGAGAAAACTCTTACTGCAGCAGCTTTCGCTCGAAAGAGAGGATAAAAAATTGCGCCGAGAGGGAGGGGAAAAGGGAGAAGAAGTTCTTTGATTCCATACATCATCCCGTGATGCGATTTCGGGGAAAAAATTGCTAGAATTGAAGGGCGAAAGATTGAAAATAAGTGAACGAGAAACGGAGATTTTCTTTCACTGTTTAACTTGCTCGGTTTGGTTGCTAACATAACAAATGTTTGTTTTGTATTTTTTTATATGGCTGAAAGCCTGTAGGATGCGATTTACAACTGGGGTCTACGAAGAAAGTGGATGCGTGCGGTATCTGTGGAGGCGATGATTCCTCGTGTGTTAAGCCTAATTTCTTCTGGGAAGAGACGGCTACGTCGTCGTGTTCGGCGACTTGTGGCGGAGGTGAGAGGTTTTATTTTTTTTTGGCGTTTAAGGGTTTAAAGATTGAGGCAATGCGTTTAACGCGCATTTAAAGAGAAATTATGTGGAGTTTAAAACTTGGTTTTGCAGTTTAAGTGTCTTGTTTGGATGGGAAAATAGATATCCATTGCAACGACTGTCATGTTGTTGAATTGGGTCGCATTCAACTCTTTTTGTTGATCGTTTGGGGACCTATTTTCACCATTAAGAACAAGAACACAAACTCCAGGAGTAGTTTACCACTGTCAAAATCTCCCAGGGAGTAATGCCCATCAAGAAAAGCATCAAAAATAAAGACGACAATTTATAAGTCAAAAGTTTATGGTCGATAATTTTGATGAAAAATTGTTTTTCATTGGGTCACAGGAAAAAAAAAATTAGTGGCGTTCAATATCTTCGTTTTGAAGTTTTCGTGATTTTTGTAAATGATTTTTGATACACAAATGTGAAGAAAAATGATTTTCCAAAAACTGCAAAATCTTTAAAAACTAAGATATTGATTGCCACAATTGAAAAATTTAATTCTTTAGTTCTTAATTTAAAACAAACGTAAAAAGTAACGCTTTAAGCAGCCTAAGCATTCCGGCTGAAGTACTAAATACTTTATTTTATTTTGAATCAGAAACATAATAAAAATTCTAAAGATAGGTGCTCTTAAATAAATAGTCAAGTTGTCGCATAATATCAAAAACTCAAAAAAAAGTTAAAGGTTATTCAAATATTTCAGAGTTAAAAACGACAAAACTTTGCTTCTTTTATTTGAATCTTTGATGCCACTTGATTAAAATCGATTTCTCTTTCGCATTCGGCATTAAAGATTGAAATCAAGCATTTGCCTGAATTTATTTTTATTTTTCAGGCGCTCAACGAGTGAAAGCCGTGTGTAAGAACAAGAGAACTGGCGAAGAAGTGGACGAAAGGCTTTGCGACTTATCTAAGAAGCCACCAGCGAGAACAAGACCCTGCAACGCTGACAAATGCCCTGCATCGTAAGTCAGTCTTTCTAGCAAAGTAAAGTTTGAAATAGGAGCAGATTTTAGTGGTTGATGAAGGATCTCAAACGTAATTACACACACTCCTGCCCACATCATTTGACCCGTAAACTCTTAGGATGGTTATTCACTTCATTTACTGTCTCCAGGGGTCCATGTGTGCAAAGAATGGAGGAAAAGTGGACGAGCAAACTCATTTACGATCTATGTTTTCTTTTTGTTATTACAAGCTGGAAAAGTTATTTTTTTTATTATTTCTCGGATGTTATTGTTAGTGAGAAAAGATGGAATGGTAAGTGTTTGTTATTTGTGCACCTTGATTGGCTTTGAAGGTCAGTAATTAAATTCGAGTCATGAAGGTGGAGTTGAACAAAGTTAAAAGAGGAAGTAAATCCAGGGAGAATTTTAAGTAGGTGACTTTACTGTAGTTTGGCAAGCCGCATTTTAATGTTGAACTGGGAGAGGTGGTGAAGTCTTCTTTTCCCTTTAATGAACTTGGAGATATTACAAGGAAAGTTTCTCGTAAATTGGGCAAAGAATGCCGAGCGTGCTATCAGAAATGAGTTTAAGTAGCACTTGCGGTCAATTCTTTTTTAATCTTAACTACGGTATATACACAATATTAGCTGCTCAGTGGAGATCATTGGACTACACGAGGGTAGTGGATCTAACTGATCTAGGTGTATTAAACTACAGGATTATAGGCTTAATGATAAATCCCATTTGTGATAATTACATTTTAATTGATGAAATATTTCATATTAAAAAAAAAAAACAGTGACAATGCCTTGGATTCAAAACAATGTTATTTTATTTATCTCACTAATTACAAAATATTATTTTTTCCCTTGTTAATTAGGCCAAAATGTCTCATTAAGGCGTTTATTCATGGTTTTAAACTTGTTAAGCATTAATTTAATTCCAGCTCATGCATATTGCACTTAAAGACCTTGACATTACATTGCAATTACATTAAGTAAAAGAGTTGTTAATTTTTATGGGTAACCCAGCACACACTCTACTCTCGAAACATAATGGCTTATGAGGGTCTCTAAAACCCATTTTAAGGTCATTTCTTATGAGTATGGTGCTGAACGAGGTTCACGAGACATCTCGTCAATATTCTGTATTTTTATGTCTAAATTACGGGTAGACAAACTCGTAAAATAAACATGCGCTTGCAAGAAGAGTGAGAGCAAGAAGTTAGATTTTCATTTTACAGTCTTCAAACCGCTTCTAAACTTCAACCAAACATCGAAATACGCTCAGCAAATGATTACAGGACATGAAAAGCGGATATAAAAATGACAAAGCGGTGTAATAATTGTATTGATTAATTAATCATGCGATCATTAACGAAATTTCCACCAGGATTAGTGCTTATTAACTTGACATGCAAGCATTCTATAAGCGTAAACAAAGGACAAAACATAAACAAATTACATTTTGTTTTTACTGGAATTAAGATTATAATTTCATTTCTATATTTTTATTTACAAAAAAAAAAAAAAAAAGAAGCTTGATTTGGCTGATAAAGTCATGAATTGCAGTTGACAACGGTTGTTTAGGTGCAGATCGCACCACCAATATTTACTGTCCATCTATGGCTTAGAAGAAGCACTTTTATTAGATGTGCGTGTGTGTGTTTGGTGCACCATGAATGACTTGTTTCCTCCTAGTTGATGGACTCAATCTCTTGCTGCTTTCTTCCCCTTGCACTTCTCTTATTTTTTATATATTTTTTTTTTCGTTTTTCCTTCCTGACCAGTCAAGGGAATTGGCTTCTTTATCTTTCGCTTATGAGAAACTTGCATTCGACGAAATATTAAGGAGAAAAATTTTATTTAAGTTGTAATTTGTCTTTTATATGGAGAAGATGTATTCCTCCAAGACATTTACATGGAGTTAGAGGGTTTTGATGGAGTTTTTGCGCCACATTTGAAGTGTAAACGTCACTTTTCAGCGCATAAATTACTGGAATAATTTCCTAAAGTTGAAAAAAGTGCTCTTTTTACGAGTTTTACACATGTTTCTAAATCAATTTATTCATGCAGTACTAAAGCATTAAAATCTAGTTGTTGTGCAACTTGCACTTGTTTTCTTTTAAAAGGAAAAGAAACAGGTTTAAGATAAACGATGCAATGGAGGAGAAAAGAGAGAAAGAAAAGCGTTTATTCAATTTATCAGTGGTTTAAAAAGTGTTGAATGTTTTTTTTCTTTTCAATTTGAGTGTAAACAAGATTCCGTTCTCCTTCAACCTTACTTAGCTTCTAAATAAGTCTTAGAGTTTCCAACTCGTAATTTATTTACTGGGAATTTAAATTAGATTGAGAAGCAGTATTTGTTTGTTTACTTGTAAATGTTCAAGTTTAAATATCAATTTTTAAGAAGTTAGCGAAACTTTTTCCATTCTCATTTACGATACGGTAAGCTGCATTTGAAATTTCTCTCAATTTACCATATACAATAACGAGGCAGAATTTCACTTTCTCCTCTCCCTCATTCTCTCGTTCTCTCGTGCACCGCGCATCATCAGATTTCTGCCATCCTTTTTTCGCAGATAACACGTCAAAAGTATGATGACACGTGAATAATTTCACGCTCTGTGTCATTTCTATCGCGATAAAAAAAAAGAAAAGAAGGGAAAAAAATGGAAGAGGAGGCGAGGGGGAAACGTTATCTTTCAAATAGAGGCAGATGTAGGCGAGAAGTTTCCGATAGGAAGAATTTCTCGCCACTCGAATCTCGTTTTCACGTTCGTGTATCATCGATTGCCGCCCGCTTGATCCCATGGGGCAATCATCTTCGACAGTTGGCCCTCGTTCTTGGGTTCTTCTTGGGCTCCTCTTGGGTTCGCTTCTGCCTTGATTAGAAAATCCCTACTGTCACTTGGCGGCCTGACAGATGCAAATGCACCCACTCACTTTTTCCCGTTTTCTTGCACGACGAGCCTGTTTGCTATGACAAGGCGTCACGCGGCATGAAATCAGTGAGCCAAGCGACCAATTCACATCTGATCCAATTTCACTGGGTTTCCAATTGAGGTCTCTTCTTTACAATTTTTTCTTCTCGCTCTCTTTAGCTTTGCTTTTCTCACTCCGACAATCACTGCTGACATAAACACCTGTTCTAAACAGAGGAGGGGATGCTAATTCTACCTTTTGTTGCGCAGATCTATAAAATGATAGGAAAAATAAGTTTAGAAATCGTTATATTGATATTTTAAAGAAACCGGAAGTGCATTAAATCTATGTCTAGATTTTGTTTTATTTAAAATTTCCCGTTGCTTTCAGCATAAGAACTGCGATTAAAAGCTCTTATTGGCATTGAAATTAGAGAACTTTATATTTTTAACTTAACTGGAAGTGCCTTTGGGAGCCTTCCGAAACTGTCAAGTGCGCATAGCACTTAAAAATATTAATGGCGAGTTTATAAATTATTTTTACATGGGCATGAAATTAATGTTTCGAAAATCTAGTTTTTTAATTTTTGAAAGCTTTCACCGTGAGTTGTTTTTAATTAAATCGCACAATTTTATTAAAACTGTCATCACATGTTTTCAACAATAATGGAATTCAGCACAATATTCACAATTACATCGTGTGATTACTACATCAGTTGGTAATTGAAGCTTTAAGACGTCCAAAAATAGCCACATTTTTATTTACTGCACTATTTAAAGAATTGGCAAATAGTTTATCAGCAGAATTGATGAAACCATTATATTCTATTTGATTCTTTTTTTATTTAAGTTCTTCTTATCTTTGGCATCAGGAAAGTCTGATTTTGGAAGTTGTCCAAAACATAGATTAGAATCTGGGCTACTTCCAGGTTAATTATCTCAATTCTCTTCAACTGTCCCATGCAAGTTCATTTTCAGCGAACATCTTATTATCGGCAAGAAGAGACGTAATGAAGAAAAAAAAGTTAATTTGTTTTTGTTTTTATCTTTATCTTATTTAATAGCTGGGCCACAGACGATTGGGGTCCGTGTTCGGCTTCGTGCGATGGCGGATGGCAAGAGCGAAAAGTTTATTGTGCCGAAACATCATCTGACGGGACTTCAACTCGAGTGGAAGAAACACGATGCACGAAACGGAAACCCAAGTCGAAACAACACTGCAATACGGACGATTGTCCCAAGTGGCACGAGGGGCCTTGGTCAGGGGTACGTTTGTTTCTTTAAAGCTTTATGAGCAAAAGAAATGTAACGATTGCTGACAGTAATTAATAATTGATTTTTATTTTTCTTCCTTTTCCATCTCTAGTGCTCTGTCTCCTGTGGTCAGGGCTATCAAACGAGGAATGTGTATTGTCGTGACGTCAGAGGTCACGTTAGCAACATTTGCGACCAACGCACGAAGCCTCAAAGTACACGAAGCTGCACGTCGGGTGTCGCTTGTCATAAACCAAAACCAGACAGTAAGACAAATGCAATTAATAATGAATTTTTCTATTATTTAATGCACGGAAAGTGTTAGAGAGCGTCTTAAATTGTAATGACGAAGCAAGACGAAATAATCTTCCAAGTTAACGATTTTTATTCCGAGTAATCCGAGTTCCGTGATGAACGCAGATTAAAGGAAATGCAGCTGCAATGTAGCTCTGTATTACTAGCTTTAGGTTCTTAATTGGATTTAGGTCCAAATTGTGTTTGACCATAGTTTAGAGAGCAGAGGGGGAAAATGAAGAACGCAACTGACTCCAAGGCGCTAGTTTAAGAAAACACAACTTTAATTTAGCTTCATTAAAATTAAAGGTAGCCCCGAGGGTAGAATCCTTAAAGCGCCACCACTCTTCGATGACATTTCTACGATATGACCCTTTAATAATGAAATAAATTTGAATTATCATTTCAGTGCGTGAACAAGCGGCTCCTATCGTTCAGCCTTATCCACCACCTCAAGCGCAACGGTATACGGGAACGCACATTGTATCGTCAGAGCCAAGGTAAATTAATTTTTCACTCCGATGACAAGGGCAAATATCATTAATACATATTGGACTTGGTTTATATTTATAATCGTTGGGCTTGTAATTGTTTCATATTTGCTATTTTAGTCACGTGGGGGTAATGAAAAGAGGGCACACGGGAGACTGGGAGTTGAGGGGGTGAGACTTGGAGAAGAATCTTTTTTATTTTTTTTTTCCAATTACGGCCACCAGGGATCCAACATTGCTGACAAGGTTGAGAAAGAAAAAACGCTGGGTTATGGTCATTGCATTTATGTATGAGTGAGTGAGGCGAAATAACGGATAAAAGTAAAAGCATTTTGTTTCCAATGACACGGCGATAAATCAAAAGCAGAATTTGCTTTCTCCATCATTCAACCATTTTTATACATTAACTTTGAGTTTTATATCGTTTTTCTAAATTTTTATTTATTTATTTATTTACTTTTTGATTTCATATTCAAACAACGTCTTCATCGGACTGAAAAATGGTGGTAGTTATTTTGGAATTTATTTTTTAAAATGTTAACCTTCGCTAACGGAACACACAAAACACATTGGATGGGAACGAATGAATAAACATTTTCTTGTATAATATAATATGAAATTATATTCTCGGGACTGTCCATGAATTATCATACAGTGCAATGACAATTTTGATACTCATGGCGACATTTTTTCAGCGATTACCTAATGTACTTTGCGTGTGGATGGGTGACAGTGAGGTACGTGATTTCAATATTTCAACACCAATCAGATTGTGTAGTGCACTTTTCGCTTGAGCACAGCACCACACCACTTTGATAGGCTACACCACACCGTTTTGTCACGAGCACCAACGCTTCTTTCTTTATTTCACATTTTCTTAAATTTGGCTGTGTCACTCTTGCACTTGACTTGCCTCTGTGTGTCTCTCTCTTTTCCACTTCTTCCTCTTTCTTTTGTCTATTCCTCCGGTGGCTGTGTTGATAATTCCAGGACAGTCCCATGAACTTGGAGCGAATTGTTTTTCTCGTGGATGCTTCTCGTGGATGAGTTCAACCAGACGCAGCGAATTGAATGGCCCGTCGTCAGTATGAAGGTCATCGACGGGCCTGGAGAAAGATATAAAAAAAAGCAATTCGTTCTTTATGTCAGCCTCATACACTTCAGTGGCACTTTTCACTTGGCACTGCACTTGCAGAATGTTAATTTGGGTAATATGTTAGCCGTGTTTATTTATTTTCTACTATTATTTATATATTTATTATTTTTTTCTTCTCGTTGTACTCCTTGTATTATAAGCAACGGGGGGGAAGAAAAGGGCGAATAATGCGAAGGGATTTGTAGTTTTTGATTGCATGAATTGGTGGAATAAAAAAATCAAATTGAAAAGATAGACATCTGTCACAGGTGGGATCAAGAAAGGAGTTTCTCCCCTATGAGCAATTCCATTGCACTTGTGACAAGCAACAAATCCCGAACTAGCGACAATTTTCTTGGGTGTGCAGATGGGACTTTTCTCATCACTCCACTTTTATTTCTATATTTTTTTCGCTGCTTCCTTCAATGTTTTTTTCTGTTTTTTAAACAGCTTCGTCCCAGAGGCATGGGGTAGCTGCAATGTGAGCTGTGGAGAGGGATACAGAAGAAGGAAAGTGGATTGTAAAATATTCCTCGAGTTCTCCAGAACGGTAGCCAAGTTACCGGATAAGGAATGTCCTGGTAAAACCATGTTTTTTAATTCTTTCACTCTCCCAAATGCCATCTTGGTTTATTACTGTCAATTTAAAATCTGTTAGTGAACTTTGTGCGGGTTTACTTGAAGTGTCACTACCTTTTGACCTAAAGACATTCTTAAAGAGTTTGCCAGACTGCTTTGGTGGTCTAGTGGCAAAGTTCAATTGAGGGGAAAAAATGAATGCAAATGACGAAGGGTCAAGTATCAAGATGGCATCTATTTCATTCAAGTGAAATTGAAATGAAATACGATCGAAATGACATAACTCTTTGACTGAATTGATAAGAGCTTATTTTTCACCGAATTCGTTTTACAGGAAACAAGCCACCGGAGATCGAACATTGCACCATGAAACCATGTGCTATGAGTCAAATGGACAGCAGCGCAAATTACGTAGAAGATCACAAGAATAAAATTTCCTACTCGTGGAGACAAACTGGCTTCACGCCATGCAGCGCTTCTTGCCTGGGAGGTATTAAACGAGCGTCGAACACCAACAGTTGTAGAAAGCGATTTGTTAAGGCATTGCGTAATTACAGGTGTGAGAGAATCCATAATTCAGTGCATTCGTGACAACGACCAAGTATTAGTCAGTCCTTACTTGTGCGACATCAGCAAAAAGCCGGACGTTTTAACGCAAACGTGCAACGACCAGCCGTGTCCCCCCAGGTAAAACGGCCAAGTGTGTAAACAAGTGATTAAAATTTGATGAAAATGTTTTATATTTATGTATGCAGGTGGAACGTGTCCGACTTTTCTCTCTGCTCCAAACCGTGCGGCAGCGGCTTACAAACACGCCACGTTCAATGTGTGCACGAAGTGACGCGCGGCGGAAACACATTGGTCGTTCCTAATGGCGTGTGCACACAGCCGCCGCCTCGCGCTCAGCAATTCTGCAACGTGTTCGACTGTCCACCCAAATGGGAACCGGGGCCCTGGACCAAGTGCTCAAAGTCGTGCGGAGGAGGAGTCAAGACACGCAAGCTGCAATGTCAACAGATTCAAGCGTTGGGTCAAGTTGTGGACAGAAATCCCTCTCAGTGCTCAGGTGCGAGAGTGGCGACTACCAAAGCCTGCAATGTCAAGCAGTGTGTTCCTGGAAGACATAATCCGTCGACCGCTTCGCCTCGCATCTACTACATCAAGCAGGCGTATGTGCAGAGTGGACCGAGGAGAAGAGTTTCTCTCAAAATTGGTGGTCGGGCAATTTTGTATCGTGGAACGCATCTTACCGTTAAGTGTCCTGTTGGCAAATTTAATCGATCTAGAATCAGATGGACCAAGAATCAGGGACTATTGACAGTAAGTTGATTAAATGTTTTAAATTTAAATTTAAAAATCGATTTTCTCAACAAAAAGTGCAAGTCCGATTTTTTTTCTCCTCAACTTTTTATCAACTTAGATGTAATGCGGTTAGCTTTAATTTGATAAGACAATCCAGTGTCCACCATCATTGCTCGTTGTTGGCCTTGGGCGTTTGTTTTAAGGCTACACGATTGCTAAATGCATTATTTCGGTTGTGAGTTTGGGTTTATTTCAACTGACGTTGCCTTTATATTTTTAATCAGTATTCAGGACGATTAAAAATATCGAAGAACGGTGCTCTTCGGATCCGATCGTTGCAAGCGGTGGATAGCGGTGTTTATACGTGCATAGCTGGTCGTTCTCGAGCCAACATCACGGTGATTGTCAAGGGACCTGCTGCACCTAAATGGATTCCACCTGAGCCAGGAATGAGTATTGACCGACCTCCTAATGTGGTTGATTCACGTCGACCGTTTAGTCCGAGTGAGTGGTTAAAGTGTAACGCTATCTTTTGTTTATTTCAAGATTCACTTTAATTTTTTTAATTTTTATTGCATCTTATTCACACAGAGGAAAAGCCATTCAATAAAAAACCACCGCCTAAACAAACGGAACAAGAAAATCTACCTCCATTCCCATGGTTGAATAAAGAAAAGGAAAATCACTTGCCACCAGAAGATAAAAATTCAATTGAGGTTTTTCTTTAAAAAAAAATATATATTTTACTATTCGAATAAAACGAAATGTTTTATTTCTCGTAGACACCAATTTGGGATGCAGTTGCTGATCAGAGTGCCGAAAAGCCGGTGACACAAGCTCCTGACACACCCGACAGATCTATCTCTATATCGAAAGCAGATTTAGATAAAGTTACTGACGTGCGAGTGATGCCACACATTCAGCAACTGCTCACCAATATTAAACACACGTTCAGCTCAAATAACGGTCCCAGACCCCTCGTTGTCGGCAGTGACGATCTCGACAGTGAGGGTCTCGGAGATCACGCTGTGGCGAGTAGTTTTGTGTTAGGAAAAGGTGGGAAATTGTTTTTATTTTTTTTTTTACTTTATTGAGAATTTGTTTGTTAATTGTTGGTTTGTCTTTAAGGCAAAGCTGAAAATCTGGAGTTCGACTGGATGGTCACTGACTGGTCTGCGTGCTCACAGTCGTGCGGAAGCGGGGCTTATCAAGTTCGAGCCAGTCAGTGCGTTGTCCGCCTTCACAATGTCTCAAAAACAGTGGACCACAGTTTGTGTATAGATGCTGGCATGCAGCCTCCGTTGACCAAACAGAAGTGTGGAATTGAGGAATGTCCACATTGGGAGGCCACCGAATGGTCGCCAGTGAGTGATGAATAAATAAATAAATAAATAAATAAATAAATAATTAATTAAAATTGTCGATTTGTTGTTTTACATTGATAACCGCATTCTTTTTTTATTACTGTTATCATTCAATTGTTTTTAGTGCGAAGTTTCCAGATGTGCAGCTGTCAATATGGCGAGCCAGAGGAGGACGGTCAGATGTAAACTAAAGAACGGTACAACTACAATCGACAAAACGTGCAATATGAAGACAAAGCCACGTCAAAGACGCCAGTGTTTCAGTGATCAGTGTAAAGGCACGTGGAGGACCGGCGATTGGTCTCAGGTATAAATAAATAAATACAAGGTGCGTTTGATTTCTGTAATAAATAAATAAATAAAGATCAAGAAATGTTTCCTAAATTTAACGCACCTATTTGAAAGACAAATGTAGGAGGGTAAATACGGATTATTATTGTTATCGGTAGTGTACTGTTTCGTGCGGCGAACTTGGTTTCCGAAGCCGCATAGTTCAATGCGTGTGGATTGGCACAAAGAAGGCAGCAGGTAATGCTTGTCGCGAAACGCCAAGGCCGTCAGTGGTGAGACCGTGCAGAGGCCCAGTGTGTCCAAAGAACAAGTAATCATCACCAAACCGAACGTTGGAATGAAAAAATCAGAAAAAATAAAAAAACTGCTTAGAAAAACAGTTACATGAAGATTGTGAAGAACTTCAATTTTTCTTTTAGGGTTCCCCTGAGAAAAAACAAGAAACCGGAATCCGATAAAAATCCGGTTGCAAACAATTTATTACTCATAGACTTGTGGAGAAATTGATAGTGCAAGGAATTGTTCCATAATTTTTCTCAAAACTTCCCCTCAACGAAGCTTCTCATTTCTAAAGTTGTTTAGATATTAGAAATGTGCAATTTAGTCATTTTAGGGTGTTTGGTGGGTGTTGGCAACTTTTCCCTCTCTAATTTCTTGTGTTTTCCTCTTCCTATCTTTCTCTCACCTTTCTCAAATCGAATATCTCTCTCTCCACTATCTACAACCAAAGCGCGACATCTGTTCTCATCCCCATCTCTACTATCTCTTTGTGACTTGTTTACAGTTTGCAATGACAAAAAAAAAAAAAAATCTGTGCCAAAATACAATGTTGTATATATAAATATAAATATATATAAAATTTCTTCTCAGGACACATCCCTTGAATTTACAAAAAAAAAAAAAAAAATTTTTATTTAATTTTTGAATTTTTATTTTCTCCCAATATTTCCCCATAAGCATTAATCAGTCATTCCTTCACATATTTTTAATTTCACTACCTCTTGGAATGTAAAAAAAAAAAAAAAACAAATACTAATAATCATTCCTAAAATTAAACATTTTCACCCAATTTGAGAATTACCATAAACTGGCGTATTAGCTGAAATTAAACAGAAGAAATAATTAAATGTAGTCAATCTGATCCGTCCGATAGTTGTATTCCATAAGGTAACATTTACTGCTGTTTCAAGCACTTTTGGTTGCTTTTACTGCTTAAAATCAAAGATAAAGTTAATTTGAAGTAAATTTACCAATCAGGGGCAGTTTAAAAGTATTATTAAACAAATATCTTTCTAAGTTAAAAGAAGTTAGATTAAGAAATGTTTTTGCAACGCTTTTGCCGGGAAAGTGGTTTAGTATTATACGCACATTGTTGTAAACCAAATTAAACCGGAAGAACAGTATTGGTACAGTATGACAAAGATGGTTGAAAAGGTACAGATTGCTATTACGTGATTGTTACAGAGGGTTTAATTTATTTTTAATTTTATAGAAAAGAAATTTATAATCACAATTTTGTCATATTGAATAGAATTATAGAAATTTACTGTCGTTATAGATGAAAATGAAATTGAAAGTAGCAGCAAAAGCGATGGTTGTGGTTTGAGTGGTTTGTAATGAGAATGTCAGCAACTTGTGCTTTCTATCGTCGTAATTGTCTCAATAAAGCAAAAAATAAGTATAACGTATATTACCAGGAAATTCAAAAATGTTTAAAAACAATGGCAAAATCAAGTTAAAATTTTTATTTCTTTAATTATTTCATTTTAAATAACAAATTCTTGAGATTGGGGATTTTGTGAGTAATAAAAAAATCTCATTCCATCATAATGGTGTCCTAATTCTGTCGTACCATCTGAGAATTATGTAATTTACATTCCAAAAAAGAAAATAATGTATACATTTTTTTGTTTCATGTACACCGATCTTTTTTTTTTTAAATAAATTTTGAAAAAGAAAAAAAATATCGATAACGTGAATTTGGTTAATAAGTGTTTTATGGACGATATGCAAAAGTAATTACGCTTGTTTCATATCGTATTTCCACCTTGGGAGCTGTTTAATTCTATAATATTCTAGCTCGAAGCTTTAAATCGATTAGAAAATCTTTTCACGTAGTATTAAAAACTTCATTAATTAAGTTACCAATATAAAATTAAGTAATTAGCATTCATAAAAAGCATTACTCGTTAAAAAATGATACTTTTTAAAGAAGTCGGGGAAAAAAGTGGCTTTTTCATTTCCCTCACTAATCCGAGCTCTAATTACCTTACAAAGGAAATATTTGCTGTGCTCTCATTAGAACTTTCTTTATCATCTTCTCTATTTAATTTCAGTGTTTTATTTTACTTGAGTAATCACTAACGGTAGTTGTTGAGCAGTTGCTTTTCGAATAAGGATGGAACACTTTTTGAGTTAAATACGTAACTTAATGACACCCTTAGGAAACAGCAGTTTAAGATGATACCCTTTGCAATTCCCAATAGACCAATGTTCCAGTAACAACGTTGCATCATCATCATTAAGGAACAGGTTTTTACACTTGAGAACTAATAGTAAATGCTTAAAAAGAGTGCCTCTATGATTAACCTAGGTTTAATTGAACAATCCGTGATTTTCAATTGTAAATAAAATGAAACTGAGTTTTGTTGTATGGATTTTTTAATTACCATCATTGATTTCATTACTAGATGCTGCAGTTCACGTGTTTTTTTTATTTTACTTTAAAAGTAATTAAGGTGTGATGGAAGCGTTTTATAACTTGGGTTTAATGCCGAAATGATGAATACAACTACGGTACTTCATCGAGAAAAAACTTGAGAATTTTATAACTTCTCATTTTTTCCTGGAATTTTTCAAAACTCCCAAATTACCTTTATAAATCCAACTATACACACCATGAAATTACCGATGATTTTTAATGAGATTATTTTTATAGTCAAACACATCTATATTTCCTCTTTTTGCTCTCAAAAAAAAAAAACCAATGCAAGTGTAGGAAATTTATGGGTATTCAAGATAAGCTCGGGTATTTCATGTCTTTCTCATTTGACAACTCAATTGTCTTTCATTTTCTCTGGAGGATTACTCAACAATTTTTACGACTTTTTTTCTTTCTATACCACTAACCAAGAGACTGTGATAAAGTGACTTCAATTTGTTCTTCACCTGACAACTCGTTTCCCCTTTTACTAAGATCTTTTTATAACCAATTCCTCAGGCAGCAATACTTAGGGTATTAACATTTTCAAATTGCCTCCACTTTATTGGTCACATAATTTTCCAGACTTTGATTATTCAATATCATGCTTCATTTGTCTGACTCATTAAAACTTGAACCATGCTCGATTAATTATTCTCTATCATTAATTTATATCTGATTGCTGAATAATTAAATGTTAAATTAGTGTGAATAGTCGAATTATATTCATTGATGTATTACTGTACGTTGGTCATTTTATTTAATTTTTGGTTTTAATTGATTTATATTTAAGAATTATTCTTCCAGTTTTTCATCGAGGTCAAGTAAGAATATTGTCACTTAATAGAAGAATTTCCATTTAAAGTGTCTGTAGATATTTGATTTATAGATTTCTTGCAGGGTTAGATCGAAGAAGTGTCTTTTTCTTCTCGTAGTCACTTTTTTTTGCGCAAAGAAAGGAAATCCATGTAGCTAAATTGCTTTCTGTGATCATAATGTGCAAGAAGAAGCATCAATTTACGTGTATTGTGGAAAAAGGTACAGTTGGGGGAAAATTGTAAACGATTGAAGATGTTAATAACAATTTTTAGTGTTTATGACGTTAAAATTCACTTTAAGCACTTCTTAAACAAAATTAAAATATATTATAATTTTCTAGTAGAGATAGAGGAAAAAAATAGTATTCATTGCACATTTTTCCGACTTCCATCTAAGCCCCAAAGGGATTTTTTTTTTCGCTGGAACTAAGCCAAAAAAAATAATGGTGTCAAGAGAGAAGAAGAAAGCAAAGTGCTTATGTTAAATATGGATAATTTTGTACTGTTATATTTTGATTAAAGTGTTCATTTTTTTTTGGTTTGGTTTGATGTTACGTAAAAATAGGGAAGAAAGAGTAAAGTGTACTTTCTTTGTGACATTTCAGTTTATCGTATGGAAGAATCGGAATTTGTGTGAGAGTAGTGCAGTGTTTGAAGAAAGAAGAAAGTTGTTGGCTGTGTGCCATTACCATCACTGCATACATACGATTGACCTACAATGGAGATGGCAAAATTTTTTCCTTGCTTATAAAATGGTTAAATTTTAAGTGAAGTGTAAATTTTAAACAAAACTTGGGAGCTGAACTTTATTATTAAGAAAATTGAGTGTTTGTGTTTTTTAGTGTGTGTGAAATGACAAATGGAGCATCTTAGAGCATTGCAGAGAAGTGTCTTGATGTAAGTATTTTGATAATGATGATAAATAATGATGTTTAGAATATATAAGTTTGGTGAAATTAAATTATTTTTGTATATTGCAGATTACTTTTTCTTTTCATCATACGAACAAAAAGAACGAGTACGATAACGTGGTATCAAGTAGGAGTGAGGTCTGCAGTCTTTTGTCGGTTGATGTCGCTAACTGCAAGAGGTCGTTGTTACGTGAGTTGACGTTTAAGAGAGCGTAATCTAATTGGAATCATGCCTGTATTCCATTAAGTCTAAAAAAAGTAATGGTAAAATCACGACTCAATTTTATGGCAATTTAATCAGAAACTAATAATTTTTGTCATGGATCTTACTGTAGAAGTACATACTTTTTCTCAGTAGGTGCCGCTAAACTCAAAGGCTAACATGGCGCGAAGTTTAAATTAGGTTTTGCACAGTGGTTTCTAATGTAATTTCGCTGAAAATGTAAATTTGTTAACGTAACTCTATCTAGAGCTACGGTATGTAAAGTATCGTTCTCGAGTTCTGTACGACAGTTGAATTTGAACGAATTTAAAGCATTTATTACTGTGTCGAATATATTTGTATTTGACAGGTTGATATGATAAAGTTGATAATATTGGTGCCAGTTCCTCACGTGACAATGACTAACGAGCCTCGTCTACTTTAATACAGAAGTTGTAAAACAGCTCAAAACTTTCTCTATTTAGCGAGCGATGTGTTTCTTTGATCAAATAACGATATCGCTATGCTATATAGGGATATCGGAGCAGTTTCACAACCTCTCTTATAAGAAAGCAACGTACGGTATTTCTTAAAACGAATTTTCAATTTAAAGAGACGACACAAACGTATTTATTGTGAATTCGACTCCGTTTGTCTTTGCATCGACTCCGTTTGCTACAAGAAATTACTGATCACCGAGATTAGCCCATGGGTTGTTGTGGGAGTTGAGGGAAATGATCGATGAGAAACTAATGGTAATTTTTAAATAATTTTTGTACAGTATTTATTTAGCTTTTATATTTAAGATTTCTATTAGTTCAAGATAAGATAACACTTTTATTTGTCTTTAGATTTCTGCGGTGTATTTATTTCTACCATTTCTTGCAATCAAGAGCAATGAAGTACCGATAAAAATCAATGACGCAATACAAACGTACAACGTTGAATACCGATACAAATGTGGGCATCCCGTTCAATGGAAAGTTCATTACTGTTCCTGTCACGAAAATCAGGATACCGCTATTGAGAAACATTACACCAATCAAAAGTTTATAAGCAACCATTTCTGTACGTTTAACAACCTGTGTCTGTATCTACAAGCAAAGTTGTTAAACACTCCACATATTCCTCGTGCGTACGGAATATGCACTGTCCAATTGTCACCAAAGCGCATTTACGAAGTCATGTCGTTTATTAACCCCAAGAAATTCACTGTGATCCAGCTGAAAGAAAATGATCAACGCAAACTGATTCTATTACCGATAGAATACTCATCTATCGTCATCAACGGGGCTAAATTTAGGATCGACTGCTTGAAAGAATCCGAGTATCCTTTGCCTGATGATAAATGGTTGGCTTTTCGTCGAAAAAACGAATTCGATCAAATTTTTAAAATACAAAATTCGCTGGAATTTAATTCAGTCAACGAAACCGATTTATCCAAATATGGCTGGTATCAAATAGGAAATAAGAAGACAATTTCGGAGACTTTTCAAACTCTGGATCCTATAACAAACGAAGCATGTAAGGGAGATTTCAATTTTCCACAATTTAAACCTATAAAATCGTTTTATTATCCAGCTGGAAATGAGTCTAGTACTCAAAATGCTCCTTTGCCTGGACTTAAAATACCAGTAAGTGCGATATTTGGAGATTATGATACGGAGTTTCATCACGTTTGTAAAGAAAAGTCAATCCACCACAGTGCTTTCATTCAAATGTTTGAAAAAATGGTTGTCAACAACGGAATGGTTTATTTGGGAAAAAATTGTAAATTTTGCAATCAGGGATGAAGGCAACGCGGTAGTTGTGGTTTTGAACAAAGGCGGACATGAGATTACGAAGCGAAATAATGCAAAAATGAGTGAAGATATTTATTTGAGATTACTGAAAAAGTTTTTTGGTTACAACGAAAGTAATGCACTAGTGTGCATAAAATTTAAATCATCTAAGTGGTGCGAGCTACTAAACGTAGACTATAATTTGGATTTTAAATGGAAGTCAGCAATAACGAAATCAACTACAAGTGTACCGACATCAACAGCTCCATTAACATCACTTATTTCAAATGCCACTGAAAACAACGCAGTTAATGACCAGTTTAATTCGACTAGAGTCGACTCTTTCCAAAAAAGTAAAAAGGGCATTTCGCTTGGAGCAGGGCTCGTACTGCTACTGCTAGTGCTAGGGCTAGTAATTATTTCAATTCTATTTGTGATAACTAAGTGCCGTAAACTGTGTGGTAATGGATCCCACATACTAGAATTACTAGAATTACTAGAATTTCATACTAGTAATGAATCTCCTCATGAGATGACTTCACTGAACAAGTCTAGCAATAATCAACAACATACATTTTCAGGTACAATTTACTCTTTTGATTCATACTATGCTTATAGTAAATGGCTTTAATGTGTTATTAGATGTCAATGAAAATAATCAAGCAACAATAGAACAAAATGATGAAAAAACAGAAACTTCAGATCGGGATCCATTATTAAATCAACCGCACACATTGGCAGGTAAAATTTACTGTTACATTTTGAGGGAAACTAATGTTTAATCTATAACTTTACCGTGATTATGAACACAGACTTGCAAGAATCGGGAGTAAGTTCTTCTGATATGGCAAAAGGAAAGCTGAAACCATCGCATGGTAAGTTGCAAGATCTGCACAGTCTACCGTGTGGTAAAGAACTACAACGCCATAGTGAATCTCGTGAGGATTTATTATTTACAGATAATAAACAGCATAAATCTTCAGGTACAATTTATTCTTTTGATGTGTACTGTTCTTAATATATTGCTTTACAATGTACAGTATTATCAGATGAAAAGAAGAGAGAAATAAAACAAAAACATTCAAAAACCGAAGAAATTCTAGCCGTGGTTCCATTTAATAAAAGTCAGAATTCTATGGGTAAAATTTATTGTTATATTTTGAGGATAGAAGTATGTTTAATCTATTTTTCTATTGGTTTTCTTTACCATAGCTGCAATTAATAAGGAAAACTTGAAAATGTCTGAAAAAAATTCTTCTGGTGCGGCACTACATGGTTAGTTTGAGATTTTACGTTTTTTAAAAGATATATGACGCACAAATAGATAACTTGACATTCACTAGTCAGATAATGGTTATCAAGACATAAAAGAATTAGCAATAACCGCCAAAGTTCCAACTTTTCAAAAAAATAAATCAACGTTTGAAAAGCCAGCGACATCTGTAAACCATAATTCTAATGTGCAAACAGAAAACAATGAAAACAGTATGATATTATCAGTTGTCATCTTACTTTGTCATGAAAATTATTGATTAATAACAATCTTATTTTTACAATTTTAATAGCTACACAAGCAAATCGAAATGCCAATATCGATAGTCTAATTAAGGGTCCTGGAGGAGTTTCAATCCAAACTAATGGTGCTCCTAATGTCAGCATTATCATTAAGCAGAAGTTTGCGAAGCTAAATACTTCTTGAGTTTGAATAATATCTTTAGAATAAAAGATTGGCAGAGGAGTATACGTACCACACCAGGAATTGGCCCGTCGAATCTGAAAGAGGACTGATAAATCACAATAATTATAGTAAATTTTGAAAGATAATAAAAAAAAATTAAATTAACTGACGTAATTCTATGAAATTGCTAATTTTTTATTTTTCAGAAATAGTCTTGTAACAG
Source organism: Geophilus truncorum (assembly GCA_034695745.1). Lineage (NCBI taxonomy): Eukaryota > Metazoa > Arthropoda > Chilopoda > Geophilomorpha > Geophilidae > Geophilus > Geophilus truncorum. The sequence continues at coordinate 3,225 of JAQFZP010000077.1, read as the reverse complement.
TAGCTGCAATATGTAAATACGATTTTTGTTAGAGATTAGTACGGGTAAATTTATCTACGTGCACACATTTAAATTACCGTATTTTAGTAGAAAATCTTTTATGCATAACTGAATTAAATTGACACGAGAAATTAAAATGAACTTTGGAGCTAAAACTGTTGATTTTAATTCGATATTTCGTTACATTTGAATTCATTTTATTAACAAATGCATCTTAATATTCTTCTAACCCCTGCGCTTCTTTACTGTGCAACATCCAAGACCAAGATCCAACTGCTGGACCCACTTCTCCATTGTCAAATGGCCTGATGGATCTAAAATACGGTATGTATGAACTTTCTCTTGCTCGCTTGAATCTAGAATTTATGACGAGATACTTACTGCGATTGATCTACCAATTATCGATTTTGGTTGAGATGGTTTTAATGACACGTATTTTTATTACTGTAGAAGTGCATACATTTTCTCAGTAGGGGCCGCTAAACTCAAGGCTAACATGGCGCGAAGTTTAAATTAGGTTTTGCACAGTGGTTCTGGTTTCTAATGTAATATCGCTGAAAATCTAAATTTGTTAACAACTCAATCCAAAGCTGTATAAAGTATCGTTCTCCAGTTCTGTACGATAGTTAAATTTGAACGAGTTTAAAGGATTTATTACTGTCGCGAATATATTTGTATTTGATAGCTAGATATGATAAAGTAGATAATAATTGGTGCCAGACATGCTCGTCTCGTGACGATGACTAATCAGCCTCGCCCACTTTTAATATGAAAGCAACACATTCTTTAAGACAAATTTTCAATTTATAGAGAAGATACAAACGTATTTATTGTGAATTCGACTCCATTTGTCTTTGCAGAAGTGAACTGACTTGCTGTAAGAAATTACTGATCAACGAGATTATCCTATGGATTGTGGAAGTTGAGGAAAATGGCCGATGAGAAACTGATGGTATTTTTTTTTAAATAAGTTTTGTACAGTATATATTTAGCTAAATAAAACAGCTAAATAAATACTGTATAAAAATTGATTTCTATTACCGGTAGTTCGAGATAAGCTAACACTTTTATTTATCTTTAGATTTCTCTGATACCGGTATATTTTTTTCTACCATTTTTGGCAATCAAGAGCAATGAAATACCGATTAAAATCAATGACGCAATACAAACGTACGAAGTTGAATACCGCTACAGATATGGGCATCCCATTCAATGGAAAGTTCATTACTGTTCCTGTCACGGAAATCAGGATACCGCTATTGATAAACATAACTCCAATCAAAAGTTTATAAGCAACAACCTCTGTACAGGTAACAACCTGTGTCTGTATCTAGAAGCAGAGTTGTTAAAAATTCCAGATATTCCTCGTGCGTACGGAATATGTACTGTCCAATTGTCACCAACGAGCATTTACGAAGTCATATCGTTTATTAACCCCAAGAAATCCACTGTGATCGAGCTGAAAGAAAATGATCAACGCAAACTGATTCTATTACCGATAGAATACTCATCTATCGTCATCAACGGGACTAAATTTAGGATCGACTGCTTGAAAGAATCCGAGTATCCTTTGCCTGATGATAAATGGTTGGCGTTTCGTCGAGAAGACGAATTCGATCAAATTTATAAAATACAAAACTCGTTGGAGTTTAATTCAGTCAAGGAAAGTGATTTATCCAAATATGGCTGGTATCAAATAGGAAATAAGAAGACAATTACGGAGACTTTTCAACGTCTGGATCCTATAACAAACGAATCATGTAAGGGAGATTCCAATTTTCCAAAATTTGAAACTGTAAAAGGATTTTATCAAGTTGGAAATGAGTCTAGTACTCAAAATGCTCCTTTGCCTGGACTTAAAATAGAAGTAAGATATGCCATATTTGGAGATTATGATACGGAGTTTTATCATGTTTGTAAAGAAAAGTCAATCCACCACAGTACTGGTTTCATTCAAATGTTTGAAAGAGTGTTTGTCGACAACGAAATGGTTCACTTGGAAAAAAATGCAAATTTTACAATCGAGGATGAAGACGAGGTGTCAGTTGTGGTTTTGAACGAAGACGGACACAAGATTAAGAAGCAAAAACGAAGAAGGCTTAGTGAAGGTGTTTATATGAAATTACCGGTATTAGAAAAGTTTTTTGGTTACAACGAAAGTTATGCACTAGTATGCATTAAATTTGAATCATTCAAGTGGTGTGAAGTATTGAACGTAAACAAAAATTTGGATTTTAAATGGAAGTCAGCAATAACGAAATCAACTACAAGTATACCGACATCAACAGTTTCATTAACATCACTTATTTCAAATGCCACTAAAAAAAACACAGTTGATGACCAGTTTAATTTGACAAGAGTTGACTCTTTCCAAAAAAGTGAAAACGGCATTTCGCTTGGAGTAGGGCTCGTACTGCTACTGCTAGTGCTAGGGCTAGTGCTAGTGCTAGTGCTAGTAATTATTGCACTTCTATTTGTGATAACTAAGTGCAGTAAACTGTGTGGTAATGGTAATGAATTACATATTAGTAATGAATTTCCTCATGAGATGACTTCACTGAACAAGTCTAGCAATAACCAACAGGATACATTTTCAGGTACAATTTACTCTTTTGATTCATACTAAGCTTATAATAAATGGCTTTAATGCGGTGTTATTAGATGTCAATGAACAATATCAAGCACCAATAGAACAAAATGATGAAAAAACAGAAACTTCAGATCAGGATCCATTATTAAAGCAACCACAGACATTGCCAGGTAAAATTTACTGTTACATTTTGAGAGAAACTATGTTTAATCTATAACTTTACCGTGATTATGTACGAAGACTTGAATGAATCGGGAGTAAGTTCTTCTGATATGGCAAAAGGAAAGCTGCAACCATCGCATGGTAAGTTGCGAGATCTGCACAGTCTACGGTGTGGTAAAGAACTACAACGCCATAGTGAATCTCGTGAAGATTTATTATTTACTGATAATAAACAGCATAAATCTTCAGGTACAATTTACTCTTTTGATGTGTACTGTTCTTAATATACAGTATTATCAGATGAAATGAAGAGAGAAATAAAACAAAAAGATTCAAAAACGGAAGAAATTTTAGCCGTGGTTCCATTTAATAAAAGGCAGAATTCTATAGGTAAAGTTTATTGCTATATTTTGAGGATAGAAGTATGTTTAATCTATTTTTCTATTGGTTTTCTTTACCATAGCTGCAATTAA